>JACXSJ010003243.1:0-27059 GCA_014851325.1 Pentalonia nigronervosa
GATGGGGCAAAAAAAACTTCCTAGAAGTCGTGTCCGATGTCAAGGCGCGACGAGAAAAAAAATGGTAATAACAGTATTATAATCATCATCATTATTGTGTTGTGTGTGCGCCAGACACACCGCCGCGGTCGTCGCAACGCATAAAGGACGACCGCGAAGACTCGACGAGGCGGCGGCGGCGGCTGAGTGAGGACTGAAAATATATTTCTCGCACACGCTCGCTATATAGTAATATATCATGTACGAGAGTTCACGTGTTGTAGGTACAGTGTGCTGCGACGTCGTGTGTGGTCCACTCGGCGGCGGCAACACGCACGCCACCACAACTCTCCGCCGCCGTCGACGTATAAGTGCCGCCGCCGAGCCGGTTTCCACACATTTTTATACGGCGGCGGCGGCGGCGATAGAGCAGATAAATATCGCCGCCGCGCACACTCATTATACCCGACACAAACAATAAAGCGATATAATACGCGCGCGCCCGACGTCCCCGCGCTCTGCTCCCCTTGTACTACGCTTCACTACGACTACTACTACTACTACTGCAATTATTACTACTACCAAGGCGCCGGACTTGGATGCAGATGAAATGACACGTGTGGGCGGTGCCGAACGAGAGCCCCGTGGTGTTTGCAAATAATCTAGATAAGCCAGAGGTATAAAGGCCAAATGTGCTAGAAACACGCTGGCCAAAGGTTAGTAGGACATGGCGTTGGCTGTCGACCGATCGAACTCCCCGATTCTGTTACTGCGCGGTGGTTTGGTCCATTGACGTTGATAACACGGGTGTCAATACCGGGGTAAATTTCCTAGAGCTATAATTGAGAGGGTGTTATATAACATTCAGACATCGTCATAATTTAACAATAGTGGCCAGTATAAAATATTAAAGTGATAGTTTGGCAGGTCGCCAGGCGTCAGCAAATCGCCAACTAATTGCAATGCTGCCCATTGATGGCCGTTGTGCAAAACCGATCCAAATTCCAAATTATAGTTTAAGAAACTGATTATTGAATAGTGCAATTATAAATTTTCTCTGACACTTAGATTGTTGATAAAATAATACGAGTATGTATTAAACATGTCTAAAAAAATATTTTGATATGTAATTTCTTGTCTGTATATAGTTAGTTAATAATAAATTAAGTAGTTCGAATTTAGAGATAAAATTTGTTCAAAGTATGTGGGACTCGTACCATAACATGAAATAAAGAGATCAGCGCCATCGAACTTCGGATTCGAGTGTACCATTGATCGAAATTAACATTTTTAAATGGGGAAGGGGTGGTAAAAATCAATATTTGAAGACACACGTTAAGAATTAAAATATGAGATTGTAATGTCTTAGTAGGCAATGTCTCTTGTGTACATCATATTTATATTTAAAAGAAAAACAATCATGGTTTTCATACTTACAAGTATGCATGTACATATTTTTAACCTTTAATTATATAGTTATTTATTTCATTTACTTACACTTTGTTTTTTATAAAAGTTATCCGTTTTAAAATGTTTTAGCTTATTACAGCGAGCTTCAGGTATATCTTGGCATCTCACATGTTTGTATTTTTCTTTTTTATAGTAGTGCTCTGCATGGTCCGTTATTTTAGGGACCGGACCGGACTTCTTTTTAGATATTAGATTTATTAGATTTTTTTTAGACTGGACTAGACTTTAATTAAATTAAATTTTATAAAGTAAACTAGAACAGGACTAACAGGCAGATCTGAAAAAAATTTGATATAATGTTTTATGAGAGTTTGAAGTTAAAATGTTAACAAAATATAAGCTTAAGAATTGTTTAATTTTAAGAATTATTGAATTTTTTTAGTTTTTTCTATGTTTATTGATAAAACATTTTGCGCCGTGCCAAACAGCATGGAAATCTAATACAAAGTGCATTATTGAACAGTTTTTCAACGCCCCAATTGTATTATTAATTTGGCGTATGATAAGATAATCAGTAATATTCTATTAATACGAATATTTGTTCTAAAAATAACGTTACTTATTGTGTATTTATGTTAGAGCCCATAATATTTTAGAGATAAAATCACCGATAAACATTAGATAATTATCATTAAAATGCATTTATTTTTAAATTTTTAATAATTTATACTTGTAGATAATAAGAAATTTATATAATATTGATAAATTTGAAAATGAATAATTTAGAAAAGATTAGGTTTAATTAAATTAAAAATTTAACCAACTGTTAGATTAGGTTAACTTAACCTAACCTAGCCTTGGTCCATGGGGAATGAGCTGGTGTCTGGTAACAGATAAGTAATTGATATTTTTATTATTATTAAAATGAATGAATTGTTATTAGTAAGTAGTTATTACCTAATAAGTAGTAAATACTTAATAGTTATTATTATAATAATTAATGAATAAATGTTTTAATCTTTCAATATAATCTAATAGTATATAATCTGCTGCAATAGTATTAATATATTATCAATTATAATTATTCATTGGATAGTTTCAAATGTTTCTATTATTTTTTTGATTGTTTAAAGTAGCAATAAAAAAAACCATTTTTGGGAGAAATTTTCCAAATTTTTCCGGAAACCTTTTTTTTTGGAAATTTTGATCCTTATTAATAGGTATAGTCATATCGTCGTATAAATCGTCAATATTGTACCATAGTACCTCAACAAAGTTTGGTATAATAGTAGTTAGTCTTCCAAACTTGGACTAACAATTTTAAAGACAGTCGTTAGCTTGGAGGTAGATCTAAATGAGTATCACTGAATACGGGCAATATAACAAAAAAAAAAATAAGTGTATTAGTGAAGGCGCTTGTGTAGGCGTGTTCATGATGCTCATCTGAATACAGAGGGCAGTTTAATTATATTTATATATTAGTTTTATCTAATGTGACACTGCAATAACTATGTCCGGATAAACCTTTTATTGTAGTAGATGCTTGGTAACTGATTGTTTTATTCATCAAAGTAGGTACCTACTTTTTCTAGAATCTATATTATATAGCCTTATAGATGGTATAATTATAGTAGTTACTATAAATTTGTTTGATTGTCTGTTGTAAATCTAGAAATAGAAGTAACAGCAGTTTAATTATTTCAAGGAGTAGTAATTTCAAAGGGCACCACGTGGTTAGGCTAAATTAGGTAAATCATTTTGATTCTTTGGGTTTTTTTTTTTTAATTAAAAAAAATTCATCCAGACCAATTTCTATCATATTAACAATATTTTTATTTTTTTTACCGAAAAATTGGGTTTTTTACATATTTGGCTTGGTTTGAAAAATATGTTACTAACATTTTCACGAACACCAAAACGAATGAATGCGAGTTGTATACATTTACTCATTCACATCGATTCGTACTCTTCGTATTTTTTAATTGTATCGTCTCTTAAACAGTGCTCAAATTGGGAAATTTAAATATAGGGAACTCAAGTAGAAATTGTAGAAATAATTCCTAATAAATATTATTTTTAATTAAATGTTGAAAATTTTACACTTTTCATCATTCACAACTTTCGTTTTTTTTCTAGTTGTATTAAAATGAAGTTAAAGGTTACCTAATACAATTAATAAATATAAAACATTTTTAACACTAAATAAATAGTAATAACTTCAAAACCGTATTTATGTTAATTATATGTTAACAGCAAAAACCTTTATTAAAAATTTATAAAGTATCTATTTAATATTTTATAAAATTGAATATATTCCAAAAAAAAAAATATTTTATGGGCATTCAATATTTTAATACCACGTACCCATGCGTTTTTGAAAATGTAGTATAAGAACGCTAATTAAAATCAAAAGCTAGTTTAGGAGCTGAGTTTCCCATGCATCCCTCTCCTACAATTACAGCACTGTTTGCACAGCGACAGACCATGAAACATTCGTGAAATGTTCTGGGCTAATTTTGACAAGAAAGACGAGTGGTGAACAACGAATAGCGCATATTGTGTAGCTATAGAATTACAGCTGAATTAAATAATTGATAGTACATGTATAGGTGTATTTTAATAATGAATTTGATTATTATAATTTAGTATATTTGTGGCTCAATAGGTAAACAAATGCATTACTAAAATTGATTATTTTATTAGAATTAATTATTTATTAAATCGATAATCTAACTTATATAAGTACTTACAGCAATATATTTAAAATTATAAGATCTTTATTAACTTATTAATGTTATTTATTAGCTTTAAATAAAAGATAACAATTTAATTAATTTGCATAGCCTTAAATTTTGGTTTTTCATATTTAATTGGAATATAATTATATAGTAATAATAGTCAGACTTATTCACCTATTTTATTAAGTATACAATTTATTTCCTTTTAAAAATAATTATTTTTTGAAAGTAACATAAAATTTGTTTCTGGCAGGATTATTTATAAATGCTGCAGACGAAAACATACGTTTAATTGGTGCTCTGAATCGAATAACCTTTTTTTTTATAACTGGGTAATTATTAAATGTCTAATTATATTTAAAAATTTATTTTCATCAAATACGATTAAATAATCTCCTATACCAATTATATCTTTATAGTAGGAAACCATTACAAACCTAACCTTTGTATAATATACTAATAGTTAAAAATAGAATTTTTTAGAATAGATTTTATATACCTAGTATCTCTCGATGACATTTTATTATAAAATACTTCATGATTTTTATAACTGTATTGGGATATAAGATACAATATACAATTGTATTTAAGATACTACTTAATCCTGGAGTGACAACAACTTAAGTTATCTATTATTAATACACTTTGCTCAATAATATCCTAGTCTAATATAGAAAGTGACTATACCGTTTTACCACACAACAAAATAAATAATGGTTTTATTTACATTGTGATAAAATAAAAAATTAAAATTAAATTAAAAAATAATAATTATAAAAATTAAATAATCATTTTATTTTTTATTCTGATGTAAAAAAAATAAAAATAAAAAATATCTATAAAAAAAAATATAAAATCATAATAATTTATTATCAATTAATTCCTAGTGCATAAATTGTCATCATAAGTTATTAAAATAGTGATTTATAATTATTAAAAAACAATACGTAGGTACAAATTTTCTTAAAATACATTTAAAGTTCAAATTTCTAAAAAAAATTTACAAAATAACGAAAATTTGTAAATTATTTTGTAGTGAAAAGTATTATAAAATATTTAATTTTTATAGCTAAGGATTGCAAAATTAAAATAAGGTTTCTCATAAGTGATTAAAACTGTAACCAAAATATCTAAAAAATGTATGGATATAGTTTTTTTTTATAGATATTTTAAGTCAAAGTTGGACAAAATTCAATATCTGTATGAAGAATAATAATTTTAGTTATTTTGTTGTAATTTAAAAATATTATTCGTGAGTATTTAAAAATTTTAAAAATATGTTATATTATTTTATGCACACAATGAAATTTTCAAATATAATTTTTTTGGAAAAAATTAATTCAGCTTACTATATTATTAATAGTAATATAAATTATTTTAACAGTAATATAAAATATATTTTGTAATGTAGACTAACAGACCTTCGTTCAGAATCATTTTTTTCAGATGCTGTGTGTTTGTTTTATATTTTCTTTTTCCTTTAAATCATTTTTTGAGCTCTTTTTTTAACTTTATCTATCAGTATGTATACAACAGTAAACATTGATAAAACCTATTCTAGTTTACGATTGATTATTTATTATTGATTATAATTTTTGGAGAAAAATTTTATTCAAAGCTGCCTTCTTCAGGCCAATATTTTTTTGTAGTCGCGGCGCCAAGTAGGACCATGGTCCAACCTTATGCATATTAATTTGGTTATGTTTCATGAGTTGGAAAAAATTATAATTGTTTATTGTGGTTAAACAAAATTATATAACTAACAATAATATACTACTATAGTTTATTCAATAATATTACTCACAACCTACTGGTATTACTGTACGACTGTTCATAATATTGTTTACATTGTTTTATATTATTTAAAATAAATTCAAAGAGAAATAAAATATGTGATTTCTTCATTAAGTTAATAAAATAGTAATTAATTTATACTAATTATTAGTGTTTTTATTTATTTATTTATTTTTTTTGTTTAGGGCCAAAATTTTATTTCTGCATTGTTTGACTTTATAATTGTTGGCCTCCAATTGGCTCTACCTAGATTAGAATCCTGGCAGTCACTCGTAAGAGAGTAACATATATTTTCCAACGTGGTTACTTAAATTTATATATTTTGATGTTTACATTTATCACGTACTATTGTGGTGTGATGCATAGAAACAATGAGTACGATTGTTGTACCAACATCAAGAAGCCTATCGCATTTATTTCGTTGGAAAGAAGTAGGTAAAGCAGCTGCCTACAGTAAGTGTTGAAGAGGCTGACAGGGTCGTCTTATTCTCTGCTGCAAGTGATTTCATAACGCCGCTACGCTATACCCAAAATCATAAATCATGGTAGTTTAAAGACTCACTAATGACACATTTAAAAACTGTTGTCTGGTCCAAAATAGTCATTACTGCTTGGCCAAAATGTTTATCCAGTTTAGCTCATATCTTGAGCAACGTGCATATTTACATTTACAGTTTGGTTCCAGAGACTTATGGTAAGCAAAGGCATGGGGTACTACGGCAAAGTATTGGGGTACTACGGCACTCAAACATCCCATGACCCATACTATGGGTCGTAGAAATGAACGAAGCAATATGTTATAAAATATGTAAAAACCCCATGAAATTTAGAAATCCTGGTGTCCATGAACAGGGGCATCATTTTCAGTTTTTCTTAGGGTGGGGAAACATTTTTAACAAAATATTATGTACACTTATCATACTGTAATATATTAATTCATTTTTCGAGATATTCATTCCCTACGTTTTTTTATTAACTTCAATACTACACACCATATATTTTTCTTATATTTGACTGGCCATCTCAGTTAACTTTGAAACAAATTTTTTAATTGATCTTGTAGCCCAATTAATTTTCCAAGAATTTGCCAATGATCATAATCGATGGTTCTAAGATCTAAATAATTTTAGAACTTTAATTTAGAATAATGAAATAGTAATCTATTTTGTTTGGAATATATTTTTTCTAGGAGTTCACAAGTTCAAAGATGATAAGATTTCAGACTCAATTATAAATAATTATAACACTAATTCCGGGTTGCATAAACGATCACTAAACATTTAACAAATCAATAGTGAGTTAAAGGTCCCTTAAACATTGCGGCCCATTAAATTTTATTAAACCATTAAATTAATCAATTTTATATGTAAATCGGCATAACAATGTTAAAACAATGACTGAATAATTTGTCATTTTATACAATAGGCAATGAAAACGTTAGTGTGTTAGTTTAAAAAGTTACAATAATACACTGTATTATATTGTAATATATTAAATTGGATATGTTATAAATATTTTGATTTAACTTTAAAATTTTATATGTCAAGAATAATTAAACCGTTCAAATTGTACTAAATTTATCAATTAACCAAATATCTTTAATAATAGTAGTTATTTACCCATGTCACGTTGATATTTATTATGGTAATAATTTGTAAGGAATTTATTGTATACCTATTGATATTAAACTTAAGGATGTAGTAATGTATACGATTCTATGAGCCAATACAATTGATACCTTTGTTACATCATTTTTCTCTATTATTAAATGACAATTGTTGCTATGTTAATTTCTTTATTGCTCAGAAACTCTTCTGTGTGAGTGAGAATCATTGTTTCTTTTTCCGATACATTGGCTTAAAAGTGCATATTTAGTGAAGATAGGTAGATGTGCTTTATACATATGCTTAATATCAATGTGTTTATGGAACCTTAGATTGTAAATAATGTATTGATCAATAAACTATGACATGTAAGTATATAACTAAATAAGTAGAAATAAGAGGAACTTAACCTTAAAAAATATAATATGAAATTATAATTATTTCTTTAGATTTTTTAGGCTAATAATCTTTTTTTTGTTAAAAATATTAGCCCCTCTAGAAATTATAATGAATTATCAACCTATGAACCAATTAAACAACACAAAGGTTTCAACTTTTTAAGATCTGAAATTGACTCCGTTTTGCTAAATTTGAAAAAGAATGTAATGAATGGAATCATGGCTATATATGTATATATAAATATGATTACAACTTTGCGATAAGCAGGTGTCATGGCTGCTACTGGCAGTGCATATTATTACTTCGAATTATTAGTTTTTAAAACAATATGAATATATTCAATCCATGATTAAAATCACTGTCAGCAAGATTCCTTTCCATGTTAAATCTCTGAATTAATAGTACGTGCGCAGCCCATAACGAAAATGCGTCTCAATGTGATCATACCTATATATTTAGTCATGAATGAAATCATCGTAGCAATGGTTGTATTGTATTTACATCAGTTATATCACACTTATTTAGCAAGTAGTATAATTTTATCATGTACCTCTAATCAGTGTTAATGTCATAAAAAAAACTTATAATTCCCAGGATTGTCATCAATATACACATTGGCAAGATGAAATTACATTTTATAATTTTATCATATTATGGGTACACATAGTTATTAAATAAAGTCACCTACATCCACACGAATCATCATAGATAAACATTTGCGATGGCCGAAAAAATGTCCTTCGAAAACTTGAAACAATGCGTGTGTAACATTTTACATTTAGCATTGTTTTTTTCCGTTCTCTCCGGTTTTTGCATGCGTGTCATCCGAGAAATGTCGACAACGCTCCTCTTTTGTCTGTTCGACCGAACACCGCATAAATAAAATCGAACCGTGAAAAAGAAAACATTCGTAATAATAATAATAATAATAACAATTATTATTGTTAAACTATACACACCGCAATTTATACTACCTGGTACGCTGTAAAAGTAAAAATAATTAAAAAAAAAAATGTCAACTAGAAATTCTGGTAATTATGAGTTTTTGTAAGTATGTAAAACCTATCGAATCTCGTGTCTCCGGGGATCCGCAGACAAAAATACAGTATGCGATCTACGCGGCACGTATATATTTCATAGCATTTTATTTTATTATCAAATATTTTCTTATTTTTTTTCTGTTTCGTTTATCGGCTTTACATTTCATTCAATCCCGCACAATACGTACTATACTTAATACAATACCTCTACCTACTTAATGGCATTAAAAGTCGCAACAAATCATTCACATCTTCTGTGCAGAGCGAGAAAAACCTGTAGCTACTACCCACTACGATTTCATTATTTGTACCTCATTATTATAATATTATTAATATGATCATTTTCCTTCTCGTTCTCGACCGCGGCTGTTCGGCCCGCGTCGCAAGCGCATACGTCGTAATTTCTTATTATGTTTCGTATTGTCATTATAGGTAGGTACTACCACGGTAGTTGTAACTATTATAAATATTATGTAAATTGTGAGCTGATCATTATATACGGTTGCGGCATAATATTAAACGCGCATTCTTTGCCCGTGGTTTGTACGAAGTTATGAGTCGCCTGTGCTTTTTATACAATAATCTTTATTCAATACTATTACCATTATTATTATTATTATTATTTACTAGTGTGTATTATACTATTTAGTGTTTACTGCCATCACACACGCGTGTTATAAATGCACGGAATACCAGAAGGTGATAGCGGTGGCGGCGTAAGATCTACGGTTAAATGTTTGGTCTGGTAGATATCCATAAAAACACGTTTTCAACGACCTAATAGGTAGTCCTGGAAAGCATTTGTAATTCTAGATAAATAAAATAATGAGTTAAAATAAATTGACACGGATGGTGTGCAGGATTACCTACGTGTGGTCTATAATTTTCGCGTTAACGAAACGTTAACATTCTTTAACGAGTTCGGTTACAAAGTGAGCAGGTAGCTATCATATAATAAAATAATGTATTTCTTTTTGATAGAAAACTGTCTGTAAAATGAAAATAAAAGGTTGAATGTGGTTTCCTTGATTCCAAAGTTGCATCATTTCTACGGACTACAAACTTAAAAATGCTGTCTGGCTAATCTTTAGTGAAATTTATTTAATTTGATTGTTTTACACTTTTTTACCTGTGTAGTACACACACCGTCGAATACGCTATTAAAAAAGTTAGTAACCGTATACCACTATATCGATAGTGTGTACGAGAGCTACTGTACCTATAATCGGGTACGAATAACACGACGATGAGTGGTACGGCGATTTTTTCTATTTTTATGAACGATCCCGAGCAAATTTCAGAGTTCAGAATACATTATATAAAACAATATATTTTATTTCCTTAATTTATTTTCTATTTTATTTTTAGTTCCTTCCAACTTGTTGAGTTGTAAATATCACCAATAAAGATGTGGGAGGGAGGTAGAACTTGTGGCAGTGACTAGCGCATCTAATGCACTAGTAGTTGTTGCTGAACTTTATGTCACATTATACCCTCCAAATAAGCGGAGATTATACTAAATATATACTGATACTGGTGTTACGTCCTCTTAAATATATAATTTAAAAATAATAATTAAAAAATACTTTGACCAGTCGTGGCAGTAGTACTGTGTTATGTGGCGTTCAGAGTTCTCAAACAATGTGATATTTTGATCAAATTTTCCAGCATAGACTGGTTTGGTTGGAAAGCTAGATCTAATCTAATCTTTGTTTGAATCGCATATTTTGGCAACCTAACTGGCCATTATTTATGCAACTAATTATATTATTGATGATTTACATGGTTTTTATTGACACAAATCCGTGAATATTAACAATACATATTATTATACAATTATTACGTAATAATTAAGTATTTCGATGGAAATGAATTCTGCATCTTGATTTGTGTTTCAAAATAGATAGTCATTATTGTACGTGTAGTATAATATGAAAATTAAGAATATAATATAAGTTATACACATTTAAAGGGAAGTTGATTACGACACAAATAGTCATGCATTATTATAGTATGTTTGCCTCCTAATGAACTATCCACGTCAAAGGAGCAAAAAACAATTTATTTTGATTAAAGAAACTATATACATAAAAACAATTCGAGTATTATTAATTGATATTTTGTTAGACACGGTTTCAACACTTCAATAGATCAACGATAAATAACCATTAATCTATCTTTGTATAGAATATTTAATTTATTTGCACAACATTTGATGGCTACTATATATTTTACAAGACAATATATTCTGCATATTACTTAATAGATACTAGCTGTAATAATTTCCTTTTTCTCCAATCTCATAAACCTAATATTATAATTATAATTATGTTTTTACATAGTTATTCACTTTCTATGTTATACAAAAATACAAGTTCCCATTATGCCGGTGTAGCTACAGCTCGTGGTAAACAACCACGATAAAAATATATGATTGACCACTGCCTAATCAAAATATGGGTTGGAGATTGCCAACTAATAGGTAAGTACGGCTAAGTATAACATTATAAATTGCGAACAGAAAAATAGATAGGTAATGGTTTTATTTCCAAACTTGTATTTAAAAAAAAAAGATACAACGGCGGCATATTTAAAAATGTGATTTTCAATCGGTTTTGAGAGAATTTTTTACTTTTATAATCTTTTTATGTTTAAATGTTAATTATTAAAATTACTAAATATTATCAAACAAAATGGTTCTTTTCTACTATAAAATAGATAGTTCCAAGAAGAGTGGCGGAGATCGCTCTACTAAAACCATTTAGTTTTTTTTTGATCTATCTTAAATTTGGTGGATCATAAATTTAACTTAGCAAGTAAAAAATTGATATGGATAAAAATATTATTTTAACTTGGTTTAAAAAAATTTAATCTACTTTTTGATGTTTTCTTGTCTCCTTTTTTTCTGCATACAATTTCTTCTGCGGAATATGATCAGATAATGATGATGGAGTTTGACATTCTGATGAACATGTTTCTACTGTAGTCAATGATGATGAATTTGATAAAGAAATCATTAAACAGATAGAAGATGTATCTGAAATAAAAAATGAACAAATATTAGTAATTATAATATTTAATACCTTTTTTTATTGTTATTAACTGTATGATTAATATATAAGTAAAGCATTATACAATGTTAATTATTTGTTTTTTAAACATATCATGTGTTGAACAGAATGGTAAGCAATTATTTTCAACGTTATTGATCATCATTAACACAGTTGTTTTCAATACCTTTTGTCACAAATTCACTTTGTTGGTTTTGCATTTGGTTTAAGCTTGTTGTTCTGTTTATTTTTAAACATATCGTCTTCAAAATGTAAAGAACATAGCCGATACCTTTTGTTTAAAGTCATCATGTCAACACTATTTAATGGGACAATTGAGAGTTGTTCATCCAAACTGCACATCTGTAAATTAAAAAAACAACTAAATTTATGTATATTTATTTACTCAATAAATGTCTTACCTTGCTGGATGCTCTGAGAAAAAAATGACTTAATAAATTTCCGGATCCATTTAATTCAAAACTTTTGCAATTTTTAATACAGCAATTAGCTATTCTGATGCGTTTTTTTGAAAAAAACATAGTCAATGACTGTTTAAAAACAAATGAAACTGTTGAGACACGATTAACAAAATATTAAATTAACCGAGGACTCGTGGATGTCTTGTGTTCACTTTTTATGAGTAATAAGGTGAAAATTTTTTTTACGAATAAACCTTAAAAAAATGATTTGTTTACAAACAAATCGAAAAAACAGAAGCTCATAGTGACCTTTTGCGACATAAATCAGTAAATACAATTAATTTTATTGCATGGCTACACTGGTGGCACTTTAGCTCTTATCGTGGCTTTTTAAAAGTGTTCACTCTGTTATTTACTAATTGGAATTGTATAGTACTACATTTGTTTCATTTATATTTGTAATCAATACCTGTTACTAAATTATAAATTAAACATTAATTAATTATTTCTTTTATAACTAGTATAATATATGACTTTATGTTATAAATAAATCATATTTAAGTTATGGAAATAATTCTTTGTAATAATTTAGAATGTTTTAATATGTACTTATCTTTATTGTACTTTAGCATGGAAAATGTCCAAATATTGAAATAAATATTCTTATTATGTAAAGTATGATATCATCATCGTGTTTACATCGGTACATCGTCGTATAGGCGCACATCACATTAAAAGTCCACTTTCTTCAACACAGTGTATTCAATTATCGGTTATCAACTGGTATTGGTTTATTTTATACTTTGAAACTGTTCGATTGAACTTCACGGGGTATTTCTGAATAATTTTATAAATGTTATGAATTAATATTATGTGCAGTGCCAAGTGCTCTAGGCCTTCGATATGCTATAATATTTATAATCATGTGTACCTCTATACCTTATATAATATTATATTTGACAACTTTACGCGTATTGCAATTGATCGCACTTCCTTCAATCGTCCGATTCGATCGTATTTATAAAATATTGAGTTACTTGTACATGTAGTGTGTAGTATTATATTACATTGTTTCAAAATGATTGCACGTCATCCTGCGATCGGATCAGTATAAAACACGTCTGCAAAAACCATTATAAAACGTTTTATGTTTTTATTACGAGTAAGAACATGTATATATAGGTATTAAAATATCAATGCCGCCCCTATGCGATCCTTACTGCGTATTATGTTATTGTTGATGGACATTTGAAAGAGATACAGATATCTGTATTCTATATGTATATATGTGTGTGTGTGTATCAAACATTTTTCTCATTATTAGTATGCGCACTTACATACTATACATTTTTTCTTTTCTTTTTTTTGTATTGAATTTCATATTAGTATATTATCTTTGCTTAAACGATATATTAATAATAATATAACTCTTGTACTTTGATCGATATTGACGATTTTCTCGTTCCACCACTATGCTGTGCCTGCAGTTCTACAAATGTGTTATATATTACTTTTTAGAGGAGTGGTGGAGAGATCAGATTTTTTTATATAGATATTATAGACACTTAATACTACAAATAACAATAAAATACAAAAAATAAATTTGTTTAAAATTATTAAATGTGAATTAAATTTAAAAATTAATAATAATTTTGAATTTTTTAGTTTTATTAACTTTTAATATGATTATCAGCCGGATGCAATCACGGCAATTAGTTAAGCAATTAACATTTTTTTTTTCTATATTAAGTATAAATGTATTTTCAACTCATTCACGTAGGTGAAAAAATTAAAAGTTGTTAAAAGCTTTTTTGAAATGAGTGTTAATACATTTACTTATTTTGAGACTATGTTCCATAGTATTGTCTTATATATATAAAAAAATATTTATCAAGTATATATTTACAATTAAAACACATAGAAACAAGATTGAAATATTTACAGTTATTTAAAATTTTTTACTTAAATTTATGGTATGGAAAAATTGGTAGATTGGTATATTGTATTTATATTAGAACTTACAAATATTGAGAATTATTACTTAACATAATATGTTTTAAGAAATAAAATATTTAACTTATTTTTTTTCTAGTTTTTTATTTTCATCCAACAATTTCTGTTTTAATTTTTCAAGATCATTTTCCACACTCATCGCTTTCTTCAACTTATTCTTCACTTATTTTCTTTGGTTTCTTGCCTGGAATACAAAATAAATTAAATTGATAATGATATTGATTACATGCAATATTTATAAATGACTTACTGCGGACTTTCTATTTATTACTTTGGTTTATGGGCCCAGTGTTTATTGGACACCCATGGACCAGGGCAATCCTGTTAAACCGAGTTAACAAAATATATATTTTAAGTATTAATGTATTATTATGTATAAATAAAGTTCCGCCCTCTCCTCTTAAACAAATATCTGTGGGCTCCTATGGGCATGTGGTTACGGACCTCGCAACGCTCGTGCAGGAGTGTGGGGGCTAGAAATATTAAAATTATAACTACTATTCAAATACCTACCTAAGAACAATGCGCAACGCACATACACTCTCATCGATAAAATTCCCCACTAGGTTGCACCTATAGCACCCTTAAACAAATAGGCTTTATTCCTTTTAATAATACGTCAGTACCGCAATTATGGGTGGTTTCCGGGTATGCTCACCCCAACTCTTGGGTTTTATTATTAATACACCAGATTGTTTTTTAGTTTAATTCTCTATGTTTAAACAAGTATGCTTTCCCCTTAAAAAATTATGGTTTTTTCGTATTTATGCAGTTTTACATAATATTTTAAGCATACACACATTGACTGTATTCAGTTAGTATTAATTAGACGTAAGAAATATAGGTTTTGCGTATTGTGGTCATGTCAATATTGCTGTGTGTGTGTGTGTGTGTGTGTGTGTGTGTATACATATAAATATCGCATTAGAAATTCCTGGACCATCGTTATTCGTATGTACTAGGTTTCTGCATCAAGAATTTAATATCAAATAAATATTTCATGTGATTGCTCACTCATTATTATACTCGTGCGAGCAACGCATACATATGCACATATTTGATTCCTACCGGTGTGGTCTTTTATATTAATGATACTAAACAGATACCGATAATTATATTAATAAATGCACTTAGCATACGACTCGAAACCTATTAATTAAGTCATAAATGATACTTCGTATGTGTAGAGGAACGTGGCGCGTAACGTATAATATTATACATTTTTATTTTCCAGACACATGCACACACACACGAGGATAACACGTATTTAGTAATAATTTACATAACATAGTAGATGAAATTATCTCAGTTTCCGGTCATTTATATAGAATTTTTTTTTTAAATAAACTTTTTATAAGTATGCATAGTATTGTATTTCGATCACACCTACATGTCATTAGTTGTACTTATACAATTATGGAGGATAACTACATTTGTCATTAACTTTATTCTCTCTGTACATTAAATTATTAAATAGTATCTATTCTACACGGGAGTAAAATTTTGATTTTAGATTGCCTTGAATCTAATCTATATTTATCGATGGTCAAAGAAAATGAGAAATATAGTGAATCTATTCACTTCGTTAAAAGTTTAGTTTGCAATACTAACCAGATCGATTATTATTTTTTGTCGAGTGTTGTAAATAATTTTTACGGAAACAAATTTCTATTATTTTAACGAAATTATAATTAGTAAAGAAATATATACATATGTATACAAAACCGTTATTTATTTTATTTCAGATTTCGAGTTTAAAAGTTTGCATATAATGAATAATGCATAATTTCAGTGATTTGTTCACAGGAACGGCATCAAAAAAACACTAAACCCAAAGACATGGAAATAATTTGCACTGTACATTATACATTATATCATTATATTATGTATACGTGCCCGTTTAGTTCTCGACAATTGTTAATTTATTTAAAACGTTGAATAATGACTATCGAAACGAGCAAGTGTGAAGTTATTAATTCGCTAAACTCTGCTACGCCAAGTCCGATCGGTGGTAATTAAAATAATTAATTATACCTGCGTAACAACCACAACGTGTTTTTGTTATTTAATTCTGCCGTCTGCGCGAGTCGAACGTGGGTTTGAGCAAAATGTACATTTTCGAAAATCTTAGTTTAATTTCCGATTTCAATCGGAATAAATTCACAATGAAAAACAACTCGTATCGTACGAGTGGCCACGACCAATATCCAAGTATTATTTTGTATTATGCTATAGTAATTATTATAGTGGTGAATCACTGGCCTAACGGTTTTAATTTACAGCTGCGTGGTGTTAGGGCTCAAGGAATGGTGAATGAGTTAAGAGAAAGGCACTTGGGATGTTTATTGACTAATAATTGTTTAACCATTTATAAAAACACTTAAAGGATTAGAAAAGAACTAGGTCATAATAGTCAATAGTCCTTAATGACAAATTAAATGAAAAAATATGATTTATTGTGTTATTTTTTTACGTTAAACGTATCGATAAAACTGAAAACCATGATTAATACCTATCTGCGATAGTTCCTACGTTTAAAAAATTCTCAAAAAATCCAAATTTACTACGATCGTTTTCAAAAGTAGATCAAAAGCTCCATAAAAATGTTTTCTTTCTGGTATATGAGTTTCATAATTACTACATGAAAATTACGGTGTCAAGAGCTATTCCGTTTTAACATATTATATATGTTTTTGCGCTGATTTTTTTTCAAGGCCGATTTTTGATACCATGGCTACTTATTAACATTTCATTCCTTATTATTTGTATTAAAACAGATGTATTATTGATATTCGAGATTTTAAAAATGCATTTATGATTCGTAAATTTTCTTTGCAGAGGAAAAACATGCCACGTTTTCTGCATACTGTGAATAAGAACTTATGAACAATTTTCCTTATCGTTATCTTATTATCTAGCATCATTCTTCTTTTATCTACGCCATTGTTGTATATATCAATTATGCTATAATCTACGCACAAAATGTATATTTCATAAAAAAAATTACAATACAAATTTATATTTTTCTTAAACGTTGATCAAAACGTTTTAAACAAAACCATTTGTTTAAAACACATTCCAACCATGTTATAAATACAATTTAGGTATATAAAATGAATTTAAAAATCACACATGCTTATTAATTTTTGTAATATTATTTATAATTTTAAAAATAATTATATAATTATATTTAAATAATTTTAATTTTTAATACAACTTTACCTTAGACCTACCACAATACATTTTTGTTTTACAGTGATTACTACTTTTTAACATAAATACATAATATGAGAATAAAACTGAAAATGAACATTTTTTCTGTCTCCAATAATTATTGTTTTAATTTTTAATACCATGACCTTAATTGTTATCTCCAAAATATTCTTTCCTGTGCATAACTAAAAAGTCGTCGCTTGGTGTAATTGGAAGTATAGCAGTGGCTCAAATTTCAGTCTCTGATGTTTTACTATGTCATCTTATGTTATTAGGATTTTTTATTCAGAATACTAAAAACTGATAAAATTGTAATATATATGATGTTAAAGTTATTTAAGTTGATATAGTACGAATTTTTAATATGTCTGCATTTATTCCTGCACGGATTGGAAAATGTTTTTACACAGATCTCGTATTTGAATGGCTTAATGTTTGAATGATTTTCATTCGCGTAGTAATTATTTAAATAGTAATTAAATTTTTATTTTGAACTTAATGATTTTAGTAAATCCTGCGTTGATTTAATTCCATAATGTTTTCATGTACAGTTTTATCATGGTAAATTAAAGATGATCAAAAATTATATTTTAAATTGCATTTTTTGATTTGACATGTATTTGTTTGTGTCTTTTCAATGTGTCACTTTTTATGGATCAAACACATTTATGTTAAGAATTTATCACAAAATGTGCAACTGTAATACCCATTATTATTGCGTTGAAGGGCTAAAAGACATTCATCGCTGTCATTATTATCATCATCATAAATACAATAAATGTCGCAAAATACTAACAAATAACAATAAAAAATATTGTTATACTTATAAATATATTAGTCGTATTAAGAGTATTTTTCTTCCCTGGCCAGTCCACTACTGACATTTTGGTTCAAACCCACCTGTGTATTGTAATATACGACAGACGATGTACACAACAGTTGTGCATACGATGGCAATCAACACGAAACCCAATATCCATTCCTAACAGTTTCATAAAAAAATCAACTAGATTTTAAAGATTTCCGTAGAAATTGACAATTATAAAACCAGAATATGAAACAAAGCCGTTTCATTTCATTTTAGTTTTTTTCTATAAATGTCAAAAAAACTTTTGGATCATAAAGCTTGAAAATGTAATACAAAGTTTCCAATAAATTGTTATAATAGCAGTAGAAAAATATCAAAGATACATAGATATGTTTTTTTATAAGCTACAATTTGTTCAACTGTTGAAATAAATAAACTAATACTCGTGCCTTCTTATCTGTATGATTGGGAAATTATGCCATGCTACAACGCGGATTTAAACGGCTGCTTGAGGTGTTTGCTGTACGTACACAAGAACGAGTGTGATTGGAACTTTTTGACATGCAACGAAGCTTCGAGAAACGGGCACATGGATTATCTGGTGTATATTCATGATAATGGGAACTTGTGGGGTTAAACGACTTTCATTTAACGATATTATCAGAGAAAATTTTTTTTCTTTATCGTTTGTGCAATTACATAATTAACCTGTAAAACTGATTTATATTGATTAATATGTTTTTTAAAAATATTTTGTTAAAAACAATTTAGAATGACCCATACTATTTGATATCAATATACAGACGGTATTATGTGAATATTTAAATAATATAGTCAAACAAGTTATAAAAATGTATATATTTTTATTTAAATCACCTAATCCCTTATTTCACTGCTACATTCCCCGTAATTACAATTTCGCTCATGCTCTATTTTGTTTAAATATGTACAATTCGTCTAATATTCTATTTATAACTAGTTTTTTCTCTGTTTAAAATTAAATAACATTTACTAACTAAACCCCAAATATATCTTCATTTACATTAACTTAAAAAATAGAGTAAACCAATAATTATTATTTTATTTACAACCTTAAAATTTAACATTATGATGCTGCTACATTTGTACAATTTCTTCTTTCAAATACCATAGCCATGGTCCATACCTGTTCATATAATCCACGCAAGAAATATTATTATTATATAAGTTTTATTATATTAGATATATAAAATGTATTTTTAATATATTTTCATTTATATTGGATATTTATATTACTTACATAAAAAAATGTGGACTCAACTAGTGTAGTATTTAAAATAATCCGGGACCTAACTAGTGTGGGTGTCGTTCATTTAGGCGAATGACCTAACATTTACCTGAGTAGAGTATA
Source organism: Pentalonia nigronervosa (assembly GCA_014851325.1). Classification (NCBI taxonomy): domain Eukaryota; kingdom Metazoa; phylum Arthropoda; class Insecta; order Hemiptera; family Aphididae; genus Pentalonia; species Pentalonia nigronervosa. The sequence continues at coordinate 19,861 of JACXSJ010003243.1, forward strand.
TATTTTACCGTGTGTATTTAAACAGGAAAAAAAAAGGTACATACAAATATCAAGTTCCCTTCCCCCAAAAGGAAGATCTATAAACATACCTATGCAGATATTTAGCACGCAAGTCACACAAATTCGCAAACCTAATTTGGGAATTTGCACGACCTTCCTTTTCCTCTAAAAACAAAAAAAATTCATGGAGGAGGGCAGCAACACTTCACGCCAGCCCCCCCCTCCACCCACCGTGGTCAAAATTAACATTTAAAATCAAGACTATGTCATTGAGTGTAGAAAAAAAAATAAAATATGTAAATGTTTTAAGTCTCCAAGAATAACATTTTTTGAATTATAACAAAATAACTAAAATTGTTATTTTTAATTTTGGTGGTTATTGTATTGACAATTGAGACATTATTTTATATTCTAAGCGGAGTGTGATAAATGTATTTATTTTACAATAACAATTGTTTGTTTTTCATTTTTGCATGTCTGGAGATACTTGTAGTAGTACAAAAGTTGCTCAGATTTTTGTCTTCAACAACTTCTCTAGTCGAATAATGAGTGTAGTTAGTAATTTTAATAAGTTAAATTGCAAATTGTCCAATATGTTTCTTAATAATTGAGAAAAACAAAAATAAAACGAAAAATAGAAATTTTGGTTTTTTTTTTGATCTATTTATAGGCATGAGAAAAATTTGAATTTTTTCTTTTTTTTTCCAATAATAAATTGTCAATAAAAAATGTTTTCTCTATTAAAAATCTTGTGAATTTAATACAAGTTTCTATATAAGTTGTTATTAGTAGAAATTAAAAAAAAAGTTGGACGTATATTCATTAAAATTTTTAGCGTTTGAAGTTCAAATTTTTACAAATTCCGTTAGAATCACTAAGAAAAGCAAATTATTTTGTAGTTAGAAAATCTTATTAATGTTTTGTTTATGTCTAAGATTTAAAAATTTAATACAGATTCCTTATGAGTTATCAGTTATTTATTTAATATTTAATTTAAACTAATACCTAATAAAACCACGAAACTATTCATACTATTATATCGTATAACTCAAAAGTTAATGACAATTATAATTAGTATATATATTAACTATTATAATAATTAAATATTAATTATAATGTGATAAGTGCATTGTTTTTAATAAAAATTAAATCAATAAAACGAATAGTAAACATATTTATTTTTAGGATATCTTTATATCCTAAATGAAAAAATACATAGAATAATAGACCGTCTTTACTCAGAATCGTTTTTCGTATACAAAGATATATCATTGAATTCAAATTTAAAATATTCATAAGAGGACGTCGCACCCGCATGTCTTGTCTCCGTCTTACACACGTATGACAGCAAATTTTCGTTCATCACATTCAATAGTATGTTGTTAGTTTTGATATTAGAATGAATTGACCTATTATAAAATTTAAAGGTAAAATTATTATCTAGGGCCCCACGCAGGCTTTTATTGATATTATTATTATTAAGTGAGTTATGACCTTTTTTAAACTGCATATTTTAAAATGATTATAACTTATTTATAATCTTATTTTTAAATTTGCTATGTTGTACGTGTGTAAGACGAAGAAAATACATGCGGGTACTATGTCCTCTTAAGAGAGGCCAACTTGTATAGTAGAATGGTACCCACTTGACTATCTATTTTTAACTTTTAATCTTTCAAAATACTAATTAGATTTACTTTTTTACCAGAAAAATTATTTAGACACAAAATACATAAAACATAATTTTCTATGAAAATAAATTCCCCGACCAAAATGAGCTATTATGCTCATATAATGAACTATATTGCTATGAAAATTAAAATATACCTTGAAACTATATTATATTAAATTTAAATCATTTATACAAAACTGATAATTTTAGCTAGAATAAATCAATTTTTAAATTTGTCTAATTTGATTAGTGTTATAGTTAAATCAAAAATCCAAGAACTATACATTCAATACTAAAAATTAGATATGTTTGAAATTTTGTAATACTGTTAAAAGCATTCAAAACTATTTGATACAACTTTTATCATTAAGCATTCAAATATCACTATAATATGAATACTACTAAAATACAATTATACGAATTGAAATATTCATTAGGTACAAATGTATACAAGTTAAATTATTTTTATCCAAGTAAACTTATTATATAACCAGTGCTGGGCAGTATCTTAGATACTAGTATTTAAGATATGTATCTGAGAAACAATTTTATTTTGTATCATGTATTTAAATACTTGTTTCACTTGTATCTAGTATCTTTTTACGATTAAGATACTAGATACATTCAAAAATTATGTTTTATTTATATCAATTTTCCTAATTGCCCAATAACAAGTTTTGGAATTTGTAGTTTGTAATTTGTAATGTTAATGAATATACATCTTAGATTAAAGTAACTGGTGTCTGGCATCGCGTCAAACTAGCGATAATATATTAGCGTTAAGATTTCGTTGGTCACCGGTTGCCGACGATTGGTTTATATTTTCTATGAACTTGAATTTATAAGCTTTTTAAATGATAAAAATAAATTACTTGTTGCTTAAATAACTATCTGAAAATAAAAAAAAATATATTTATAAAATATAACACAAGCTTTGACCTCTTCAGCTGCTGTTTAACGACTATTTTCATTTGCTGGGCTTATTCATTATCTATGTAGATCTAGTATGTTAGATGATACTTTTAAAAAATTAGTCTCTTTAAAAATTAATTAGGAAATTATTTACGTAGAATAAGATTACTTTTATACTACTCATAAGTTACTTAAATTTGAACATTTAATAATTAACAAATAAACATTGCTAATTTATAAATATATATATATATATAATTTTTTTTTATTGTACTTAATATAAATAAATAATTAATAAATGTATAAAGTATCTTGTATCTTATATGTATCTTATATCTAGTAACTCATATTTAGATACTTTGTTTGAGATATTTTGCCCAGTCTTGTATATAACTATACTTACGTAGTTCCCCATCCTTTGAAGTAGTAATTACTCTGTCTTTGAACAAAATTATCGCCTCAACTACAATAGCCGCTGTAACTGCACAATTTCGACCAACCATTTTTTGTAAAACGTGAAAAACAGCAAGCAATTTACAAGATGATAAAATAAATTTAGTTAACCAATATTCATGGGCCTAGTCGAGTATGAACATCCGACACCAAATGGCAGATAATAAATTATTATCAGATTTTTTAGATACAATAAAAATAAAAAACGTTTATAAATAAAATTAAAAATATACCAATTTAAAAATAGCTATACGACACTATTAACATTATACTAATATGTGTATAAATATTTTTCAATGAAAATAATAAATATATAGACTGAACTGTCAAACAACAAATTACAAATAAATAATTATATTTATTATGCTTAAAATAAGCATTTATTTCAGTTATTTTACGTTCTTATCTTTTAAAAGGAACATTGTCTGGATATACGTAATGGCATTGTTTATAAATACTAAAATTTAAAATAAATTTTACTATGTGTCAATGAGGTTATATTAAACGTTTATATTAAGGTTATATTTAGGTTTATCTAAGGTTATATTAATAGCCCCACGGTATATATAATCTTTAAATCATTCTAGTTTAGAAGAGGCAAGCGTAAAATCAACAAACGAATACAATAGTCGTAAATTTAAGGGCGTGTCCCTTTTGACGGGTTATACCACATGCATTATAATGGGTCGGGGGCAGTTGTCCGAAAAATGATAAGGATCCGGGCCGAAAGACGGCGGCATTCAATTTGTTGCCAACATTAAATTTTCAAAATATATACTATAAAATTATTTTTTTATTTGTGTAGTGACACTGTTCAATTAAATAATAATTATTATATATTATATAATTGATACTTATATTTTTTTAAATCTATCACTGAGTATTTCTTCTACTATCATAAAAAGGGTAATTAATTATTAATATCCATTTTTGTTATATACGACAAACTTTTATAGTTAAAAACTTAATAGTCAATAGATCGAAATACTGAAATCGTAAACTACAAAATACGCGGGAATTATATAAATTTCATCAATAGGAATATAATAATAATAATTTATATTACAACATTTCAATTACAATTGTTGGTAGTACTTTATCGATTTTCTATTTTCGGACAACTGCCAGTCACCGCATTATAATATGTTTATAAAATAATAATAATTTGAAAACAAATGGGTAGGTAGCTAGCGGATTTAAGAATATAGTTATGTAAAACATGATGTGCATTTCTGCACAAATATATATATAACTTTAATATTTAAGACTTCCAATCTACAGCAAATATGCTCAATACTTCCAAAAAAAATTTTAAATGTAAATTAAAAAAAAAAAAAAATATAATAATTTGAAAACCACTAGGGGTGTAGGAAGGTCGTGGCGAATTTGTAGGAATTGCGTGCTAAATATCTGTATAGTTGTTTAAAGATTTCCTTTTTTTTTTTTTGGGGGGGGGGGGTTTGCCAAACGTACGTCAAAAACTCTTGTATGCAGTTGACGATTAGAAATGATTCAGTCTATGATCTTGGTCGATTGTGTGCGTAAAATATATGATGCATAATGATACATATGGTTAAAGTACCCGGAGACCGCGAAAAGAAAAAAATCAATCTAACGGACGGACGGTCTGGCACTCGTGTGTCACTGCAGCGACGATATAATAAAAAATATATTATCATGCCGAGTTATAAGCACGTGACGAGTTGGTGACAATTGTAGTCGGTAATATTATTATTGTTGTATATCGTGTGTAAAGTAGAAAAAAATAATATGGTTGCGCAGTTTCCGCAAATGGCACGCTGCTGCTCTATAACGCCATCATCGATTCATCAATATGTATAATGACAACAGTAATCATAAATAAATACAGAACACGACACGGTTGTTGTAAACTCGAAGGAAGGATTTATATGCGGAGAGATGGCATAAAAAATAATATATATATATATATATATATGTATTACCTAAGTGTATGTGTGTGTGTGTGTCACTGTCCGTGACTATAATCTATTATTATTATTATTATTAAGTTTTCAACATCGATTAAACGTTGTACCATTGATTATAGAATAGACTATTCTATAATCTATTATATAATATAAAATATTAATAATATTAATATTAAAAATATTTTTTTTTTTTTTTTTTTATTAGCTTTTAGTATAACTATTACAGCTCGACAATTATTTGAACAACATAAATAGAAACAATTTTATAGAATACAATATTAAAAAAAAAAAATATATATATAAAGAGTTAAGCATAAAAATAATAGATTTTCTAGTCTAATGAGAGAAGAGAATAAGAGAGACTCAAATGATTGTTCGTAAATAGGTAGTTTGGGTGATTGGCAAATGTATAGATGAAAATTGGACAAAGCACTAGTTGAGGTGGATAGTATAGGCATGGACTTAGGGTACATAATGCCAAGAAAGAAAAAGAGAATAAAACATGTCAAAAATAAAATGATTGGAGTAGGCTAGAGACTTAAGAAGAAATTTACCAGCTAACCATTGACATCTAATATCAAAAGGAGCGCAGTTAGCTTCAACCTCAATAACGGGACAAGGAGTGGATTTAATAAAACCCATAATGTTCCTCAAACAGGAAATTTGCAGTTTATTTATTTTTTCCAATTCGAGAAGGCGGCAGAGCCAAAAAAGAAACAACCATAGTCTAGTTTGGATCGAATAAGTGTGCGGTAAATAGTTAATAGACAAGAGGGGTGAGAGCCCCACCAGGTATTGGACACAACTCTAAGGAAGTTGGACCATCGAGAAATAGTAGCTGAGAGTGACGTTATGTATGGTTTCCAGCGTAATTTTGCATCTAGGATGATGCCCAAATAGGTAGCATTGGGAGCAAAGGAGATGGTTTTATTATCGTAATAGAAGTTAGGAGGATCTATATATCTACGTCGAGTGAAAATAACAGAATTACATTTCTCCGGAACAACTTCAAAAGATACCCTATCTAAAATGGTTTTTAGGTCTTTAAGAGCTGAATTAAGTTGTTCAACAGCAATACTAAGAGAAATATTGGAAGTGAAAATGACCATATCATCTGCATAAATGAGACATTGGTGCCCGAGAGAAGTTAGTTTCTTTTCGACAATGCTCATATATATATTAAAAAGTAATGGACTAAGACAACTACCTTGCGACAGACCTGTGAAAGTAGAACGAAAATTATGTGAGCCAAAGGAAGAGGAGAATATGAGATTTCTGTGATTACAGAGAGAGAGTAATATGTTGCAGAAATTGGGAGGAGCATGTAAAGAGAGGAGACGTGAAGTAAGAGTGGAGATATTAACGGAATCAAAGGCGCCACGGATATCAACGAATGTAGCAACAAAGAATTGCTTGTTATTAAAGGAGTGATAAATATGACCAATGAACGTTGCAAGGCATTCCGTGGTACCCAGACCTTTCCTAAATGCAAATATATTAGTTGATAGAATAGTTAGATTCAAGCCACCAATCAAGCCTTGATTTAAGCATATGTTCAAATATTTTGCACAGAGAGGAAGAGATCGCTATTGGTCGGAAGGAAGTATTAGAGTTTTGTTTAAGTATAGGTATGATTTTATAGGAGTTCCACGACGAGGGAATTTGTTGATTATTAAGGATGTTGTTCATTATGGAGAGGAGAGAATCTAAAGCGTTATTAGGAAGATGTTTCAGCATAAGTGGAGAAATATTATCAAGACCAGTCGCAATTGACTTACAGGAAGAAATAGCTAGATGTAATTCTGACAAAGTAAAATTGTTAGTAAGAACATGATCGGGACAGACCGAAGGAGTATAAAAGGGGAAAATTTCGAGTTTGTTTGGGACATAACATGGCGCAATTTTAGAACAGAAACTCTCGAACCAATCATCGTTCTCTGGACGCGCAGGGGGAATAACGCAGTTTTTAAAACGGCGAGCTGTAGACCAGAGATGTTGGATGGTGTAAGATGGTTTTAACACGTTGGCGACGTAGGGAGTCACCGGTGACACCCAACCAGTTTTTTTTCCTGAACGGCGGGTGTCACCGGTGACTCCCATATAATTCTTCACTTAAGTAAATTTCCTAAGTTGAAAATGCAATTATATTTTAAGTTAAAGCCAGAATCATGTTCACTACTATATTATTAAGCTTGTGTTAACCTGGTCAGTGA
>JACXSJ010003244.1:0-27050 GCA_014851325.1 Pentalonia nigronervosa
GGTATTCAAAATACCTGTTGCCATTTAAAAAAATGCAAGTTATGTTGCGCATGCGCACACGGAAAGATCTAAAAATGTAAAAACCATCAAGAAATGTGTATTTTGGCATTCCCTATCTCCTCCCGAAAACCCCATATCATTACGATGTCACTGGACAGAATAATTTAGTGTTACCTTTAAAAAGAATCACACTGTATATCATTCATTATAAAATGTGTACAAGCTTAATTCGAATACTTATTATCAGTGATAATTATAATTATCTACATCGAAAATTCCATAGCTATGTCTATTATGTTCCATCCCTCGTTGAAAAGGTTAGAAACTATTAGAATTTAATCACCCTAAACTGGGCATTCTTACGAAAACAACAATATTGGATTATTTTAGCATTTTAACCCTTTAACTACCAATATACATGTAAATCGGCTAATTTGTGTCGCACCTTTACAAGCCACATAATATGGCAAATTTATTTAAATACCTAAAAGCTGACAAAACTGATAACAAACACAAACGAAATCGTTGTTAATATTATGTTATCCGTTTTTTAATGTGCAGGCCATGATATACACATAATTTAAGCTCGAAATAAAAAAAGCCATAAATTACACAAATTAGTTTAGAAGAAGTATTCCAATAAAATTCATATTTTTATTAGTTAATACTTTGCTGTTTTATAGTAAAATAACTCTAACTATTATGCAGATGTCTGATATACTACAAAAGTATGTGTGTTTCTGCAGAAACTAGTAAGTTATAATTATTATAAATAAAGTTATACCAAACTTGAGTCACTTATAAATATGTTCGAGGACTTAACGGAATGTTCCATACGAAAGATGCTTTTGGAATGAAGTTTTTCATTCAATCTAAGATATAAAGTAGTTATTTATGTTGTAAAATATTTTAAGAAATAAATAATAAAATTCACTTTCAATAAGTATATACGATATAAACATTAAATATACAGTTATATTATAAGGTTATAATAAGTTGTTAATACGTTTTTTCCATTGTTTCAAAATAGTTATTAAGTTAAACACGAAGTTTTTGATTTGTGAATAATAAAGAAAAAATTAATAAAAATTACAATTTTAAACAATAATGTAAACTTTCAGTGTACCCATACTATATTAATGCCTTTATAATCACAAAATTATAAATACACAATAAATAATAAGCCAAATTATATTTACAAACATTATATTATTCATTAAATAAATAAAAATAATAGCCTGCTCGCTATTCGTGTTCAGTGTTCACAAAACATACAGGTACACAATTTTCTATAGTTAGACAACTTATAGATATAATTATTCAATGTTTAAAGTAAATTTATATATATATGATAGATACTATTTTAATGTACATTAGAGCGTAACAATGAAGCTTAACAATTCAATTAAGTTCAGTCTAAGAAAATTAAATCAAAAACAAACCATAAACACAGAAGAGTGCTGTTGTTGTATTGGTTTTTCTACTTTGTTAGTTATTTCTTACGTGTTTATTATAACGAATGACCGAAGTATGGATTATAATACAAATTTAATGTGTGATAGGTTTGTATTTATGTGCATAATATATATAAAACCAATTGCTTTAAGTAAGATTAATTTTGGGAAATAAAATTCAAAAATTTCATAAATATTTTAGTCATTAATACACCTATATTAAATGGATGAACAAAGTTAATTCAATTTTTTTGCTTATAGAGAAGAATGTTTGACAATCTATAACAGTTCTCCACTACAGCATCATCACGGAAAGGTCATTCCATACACTATAGGTCAGACCGAATGCAATTCGAGAGTGCCCTTCCTTCTTAAACTTTAAAACTTACTGAACTATTTGAGTGCTTTTAATGAAAACTAGTAATTAGACTTTTGAAGTTTTTGCATAAATTAGCTCTATAAATTAAGTATCTTAAATTGTTAAGGAACAAGAAAACAAATATTTTAGTTTCTTTATTAACAGTACATGTAAATCAAAAAATACTATGAATTATATTGTGTGTGACATATATTGTGGGTTCTTGATATAGTAATATTTTTCAAAATCCGAGAATAGTCATGGTGAGAAGCCCTGTAAATAAATAAAGTTAGTAAAGTTTTAAAAACATGATTCGTCTTTTTTTCGTGTATGTGATTTTTAGTTATAACTATTTTGTTTTATTGGGTGAATTTCATTTTAACTTTATATTAATATTATTATTGAATTTTCAATTAAAGATATTATATTAAAAGTATAAAATTTTGAAACTATTACTAGATTGTTACTAAAATCTTATGAAATAACAACTCTCCAAAGAAAACTTCACACAATACAAACTTTTACACCTAATCAATTACATGATTAAATGAACTATTACAATTTTAGCTTATTATTATTGTTTTACTTTGGAAGTTTGCAAAAATACCGTAACAAATATTATTAGATGAAACATAGAAACATAATTATTTTAAAGTCTATATAATGAATCACCGACATTTAATATAAATACTAAAATAATGTGGATGTATCGTAGTTAATAAGAACCAAAAAATATAATATTATATTATAATATAACTTACTTTATATTTTATTACAAGATTTTTTTTTTTTTTATTTAAATAATAATTTTAAATCTTCTTTTAATTCAAACAAAATAATTACAGAATAATCTCCACCCGAGTCTTTAAATAATATTTTTAATACATAAATAGTTGTAACCACATCAGCCAAACTCGATCCTGTAGTGTGGCGGTCTGCAGAATAATTTTTAAATGGTATAACACTATTTATTAATCCTATAAATTCAGTAGGTAGGTACCTTGTTTAATTGTTTAAACCGCAAACAAAATTATCGTCACCAGTCAATCTGCAGAATAGTCTAATACTGTAGATTATAGTCGAGGCATATTTAAAATATACAAAAAAAAATCATCATTTAATTAATTTTTTTTTATATATAATTATAATACAGATAATTTTAAATATAAGAGTATTATAGGACAGCATATAAGAATTATATAGTTGATACAACTATACGTATTCCGCAACCTGTAAAGCTGTATATCAAACAAAATGTTACCATATCGAGGATAGCTTTTTTTACGTTGAAAACTAAATAATATTAATCCTCCCGGCACCTTTTAATAAAAAAAAAAACTAGTTTTCCATGTTACAATGATTCTTTTTTTTTCAATTTAATTTTGATATCTCGTTTGTATTATGCACTAGAGCTTCAGGGATGATGTTATAAATACTCATTTTCTTCAACGAACCGTAAAAATAAAATATATATTCACAAACCGTATTTTCAACATCGAAGCCACAAATCCGAACCCCAAGCGTTTCTACCCTTGTTGGTTATACAGTCAATTATAATGTACCAAACACCAGAGATATCTGTTTTTTTTTCTCTTAAACGAGTGCTCTTGCCCTGTTCGTTGTAATAAGCATTCACATAAATTTTCAGGTAAGTATCTGATATACATTTTATATATATAAACAATATACATGTAATATATTATATATGTATAAACTAAGACCATTAAACATTGACAACGCAGTACTCTACACCCACCACCTAACAGATGGGAAGAATAGATTTAAAAATAATTTATATAGGTTTAAAAGTTTAAAAGCGCGAGAGAAAAGTGTTGAATTCACTCTTCCTAAATTCAATTATTATTTTTGTTTTTACCCGTTGCTCATTGGAATAATTGCCTTCTTGTTTTCACTTGTCAAAAAATAGAACTATATGACATATATATATATATTATAAAATATACATGCATAACATACATACACGCTCAACTATAGGTTTTGGAAGATCTTGATGCAATGTGCATTACTACATATTAATACTTGATACATAATATGACCAACGACAATTGATATTTGACTTATTGGCTATACATTTTTACGGAACAGTATAGAATAGCTATCAACGAGTAACTTACTATTTATTATAAATCAGACTAAAGTCTACAATATTGCTATGTTTTTTTTTCCATCACGGGTTATTTGATGATGGACTCCTATAACACTAAATTACATTAAGTTCTATGTAATTATAATTTTAGACAAATATTCTATTAAACTGCAGTTGAACCCACACGTTAGAATTTTAATAACTAAATAGGTACTTAATAGCTAATACACAAGTACCTGAAAATAATTAAAATGTCTTAGAATAATATAATATACACAGCAAGAAGTTTACTGTAATAATCATAATCGATCTGTCTAGTGATGTCTCCGTTTAATAAATAATTAATGTCTGTAGTACATCATTTTTTTTTAATATTTAAGATTTTATTTTGTTATTATATAAACTGTTAAAACTCTCCATCATTGGCGCAAATAGGGGGAGGTCAAGGGGGACTTGGTCTCTTCTTCTAAATATCGGCAAAGTCCCCCCTCCTAGTTCAAAAGATAGTAATTAGTACTAGATAATTGTTATATTATGTGGTACTGAACATGTTATGGGGGAGGAAAGCTTGATCCCCCAACAAATTTAGACTGCGCCTGTAGTCTTTATTTAATAAAAGCATTAGTATTGTAAAATATAAAATAATAATACTTTTTAATATTAGTTATATTATTTTAGTTTTAGATTCTGTGCAAAACTATTAGTTATACAACAGTAACAGTGTGGATTTTTTGTGCTTTTCATTACCTTTTAGAATAGCATAAATACTTCAATCTTTAACTTAAAAGTAGAATATATTATCTTATGACCAATTTCTACTTTAAGGGGGTAAAAAGTAAAAAAAATCTAGTGATTTTCAAAATAATCAGGAAAAACAAATTACATAAACAGAAATATATTTTAGCAAAACTAATTTTTGATATAATCAAATAAAAACAAAAAATTTGACTAAAAGGTCCCTCAGTAGTTGTACTTAAAAACATTTAAAAATATCAAAAAATATAGGCACAACTTTTTTATAAAAGTTTGATGTCCAAAAATTCACAAAATTCATCAAAATCATGTAAAATGTTTATTGTATATGTGTATTTGTTAATTATTTTGTAGTTAAAAATGTATAAAATCTAACACTTTTAATAGCTTAAATTTAAAAATTGAATACAATGTTATTCATACATTTATATTACATTTTTATAAGAATATCAAAATTATATAATCACAATTTTTTTTTTTTTATTATTAGTTCAAAATAATTTTACGAAATTCGTTAAAATCACAAAAATATTTAAATTAATTTGTTAGTAGCTAAAATGCATTAAATTTATACAATTAACATCCAAGACATCAAAATCTAATACAATAGAATCATCGTAAATTGTTGTAACTAGAGTATTAATTAAAATACGATAAATTATAATATTTTTTTAAGCTAAATTAATTAAAGTTAAATAGTCGGATAAATTGTGTTCTCAAAAACTAAATGTTCTATAATTTTAACTTTATATTGCAATATTTTTAAGACTACTTTCTTATATTTAATAATTTAATATTAATTAAGAACCTTAAAATCATATAATCTCCTTCTCATTATGGAAACAAACAAGTTTCATATAATTTTACATTCACTTGATACATTGACATTTTTTACGACCAAAATGTTTTAAATATACAATTTATTATATAAAATATGGAATTTCTTATTAAATATAATCAAATTTAAGAATACCTACTAAAAGGTAAGGACAGTTAATGTTTAATATTAAAAAATATTAAATTACACTTAATTATACATCTCAGAGAGCTTAATTTAATGTAAAATATTAACTTAAATTAATATAATTTAATATTGGTATAATCACCAGTCGGCTGGGTATATGAATCTTCAGAAAATCTTCATTTTGAATACTTAAATGTATAAGAATTGTCGATTATAATCTAAGTTTTATTCTAAATTTCCCAATAATTTGAAAAAATATAATTTAATGATCTAAATATTATATTTTTATGTGTAACAACTATCAAGTGTAGTAAAAATGAATATACCTATATTATTATTTAATAGGTAGTACTACTGTTAGCATTTCCTTAATAACTCAATTTCGATATCAAAAGTTTAATATTGATGTTTCAATATTTTTCGAATTTTGTATAAGTGTGTGTAACTGTATAGTGTTCCAACATAGACATATAATATATCTAATTTCGTCCAAATTTCAACTTAAAATGTCTATAAAAATTTATTTTTTAATACATTTTTTTTAAATTTTTTGGTTTCACTATAAACTACTTACAAAAAACCTTGTTTAAAATTTTCAATTCTTAATTTTAAAAATTGAGCATTTTATACATTTTTAACCACAAAATAGTTTTAAAATGTTCGATATTTTAATGTTCAAATTTTAACTTAAATGTCTATAAAAAATTATTTTTTTAATGCACTGTTTTAATTTTTTAGCTACACTATTAAATGCTTATGTAAAATTTAGTTTTAAGTTGTTGATCTTTAGCTATAAAAACTGATTGTTTGTGACATTTCAACTACCAAATAATTTTCAAAAATTTGAAATTTTGACGAATTTGGTCAAACTTTAAATGCTTATAAAAAAAAGTATGCAATTGTATCTAAAATATTTTTAAAACTTCATTTAGAGTAACTTATAAAAACCCTTGTTTTGAATTTTCAATCCTTAATTATAAAAATTGAGCATATAAATTTTTAACCACAAAACAATTTGCAAATGTTCGAGATGAATTTCGGTCAAAATTTGAAGTTTAAATGCTTATAAAAAAAATATTGTGCATATATTTTTTTATTATTTTTGATCTACTATATTAATAATTTATATGAAGTATCTTGTATTCAACTTTCAAAAAATTTGATCCTGCGAAATTTTTTTTTATCGATATTTAAAGAAAAAAGAATTCAAAAATCCAAAAATGTCTTAAGCCTACAATTAGCTCAAAAATTATCAAAATATTTTTAAATTTTTTTGATATATAAAAAATGATAATCTAAATAATTTGTTAAAATTTTAAACCTCTTTCATAAAAAATTAGTTTAACTTTACGATAAACATTTTATTTTTTAGAAAGGCAGAAAAACTTATATAAAATCTTGTATTGAATTTTCAAATCTAAATTTTAAATAGAAAAACTTTTATAAATTTCCTAATCAATAAAATTGCAAAATTTCGTGATTTTTACGTATTTTGTCGAAATTTTAACTTTAGACGCTTATAAAAACTATTGAAGACTTACGTTCAACTTTTTTTTAAATTTTCACTTACAACAATTTATGAAGAACCTTGTATTAAATTTTCAAGTTTTTTGACAACTGAAAATTTTTTATCGGTAATAATAAAAAAAAAAAAATAAAAAAAATCCGAAAATTTATTATGCTTATAAATAGCTTAAAAAAAGTCAAAATATTTTCAACATTTTAAGGTGTATAGAAAATGCTTATATAAATATTCGGTGAAAATTTCATATATTTACGATAATTATTTCTTTTGCTACATCAAAAAAAAAAAATAAATGTCAAAAATTTGCTTTACAAAAATATTTCCATTTTTCTTTAATTTATTTATTTTTTTTTTTTGTATTTCCCGGTGCATTTAAAAACAATTGTGAATTTTGTACTTTTGACTCCCTCAAAGTACCAACTCGATTCACTTTCCTATCAGAAGAGATACTGATTAAGAAAATCGGAGCTCTTTCACTCCCATAAAACGTGATAACAGACACAAAAAATATAAAAAAAAACACACACAACATTATAAAATCAATACATCCACTACTCCGCTCAGAATCTAAAAATATAGGTAACTAATAAGTTTTAAAAAAAGAAACACAAAAGTTGTGTTCAAAGTTAAATATTCACCTTCATTAGTAAATATACATAAAAGATAGGTAGCGTATTAAACATTTTTATTTCTATGTTAAAGAGAAATGAGTAAGATTATTGAGATTAATTTTGTATACTCTATACCTACTAATTTTCTCATGGCTCCTCTCAGCCTTTGCCGTACAAGTTATAAAATATTTAATTAAATTATACTAAACGTCAATTTATTGAAAAATATAAAATCATCTCTCATCCTAAATGTAACGTATAAAATGAGAGTACCTACAACAATTTTTAATTATAAGTTTTGGTTTGTAGCGAAAAAGTAGCGATAGCGAATTATTTTTTTCAGAGAGTAGCTACAGCGTTAGCGTACTACAAAAAAACCAGTAACGTCCCGACCACTGAATTTGGTTAGATTAGTTGTCACTTTAATATAAAATATAACAGAGTAAAATAGATTATTCTGAACTAAAAAAGTGCTATATTATGCATTAGCTAAATTTTTTTAATTTAACATGCCTTAAAATCAAAATTATTCTTAAAAATGTATTCAAAAAACAAAAAAAATAACTTTTTTCAATTGATTATATAATTTTTTAGTTATAAAACGTTAAATATTTCATTCGTACCTAATTAAAAAGGGCTATGGTAGAAATCTAAAATTATCTAAAGTAAAGTTTAATGGATGACAGAAGAAATTAATAAGATGCCGTTTTTGAAAAAATCAAAGAAGTATGAAAACATAAGCTCGCTGTATGATGCATACACAACGCCATTCTTTTAAAAATGAACACACATTATTTAAATAAGAGTTAACCTCTTGCAACTTCACACATCTCATCTCAACATAAAAATCTAATTATTCAATGCTCAATATTTATAGGTACATCAACAATTTTATTAAGACATTATTCTGTTCAATATTGTAAAACTAAAATATGCTTGTTTAATCAAAATAAACAAAATTTCTAAAAAGAAAATATCCAAAGTAGTTATTACTGTTTGGAATAACGAATGTATAAAAATTATTTCTGAGTATGTTTCTCAAAACAAATGAACACGCCTTGTAAGTGAGTTAGTTGAAGTTCTAGTTACTGTTGGTTCAATGAGTTAATTTTCATTGTTTTGTGTTAAATTGGTGGATCGTTGTAATTCAAGTTTATACGCAACCTACAAAGAACATTACGTAAAAAAACACTAATTTCCCACACAGCAGTCGGCTCACATTTAAGTTATAAACTCGTAGTTAGTATTTGTGCTAGGGTCGACTACTAATAGGAATGTCTTGCACCTGTAGCCAATATTTTTTACTTTACAGTCAGATTTTGCAATGTTTCAAATAAATTTTACCGTGAGTAACACTTCATTGATTGTACTTACTCTTTGAATTACCATAATAATTTACACACGTTTCTTTATATTTAATTCATTTGACAAAAAATACTGACCGTTTTATTATATCTTATATTTTAATCGGCATTTAGAGGAATATCCTTTAAAAACAATATTTTTTATCACCTCTATTTCTATGGAATTTTATCAAAACATTTCATCTATAAATCTATCTTAATTTTATTGTATTATTAATTAGTATCGATTATTACGCACCGTACAATATTTGTTTATGAATGTCTATTCTTTATTGGTGTCTCATTACACTATAAAGTCATATGTAAAAAGCATATTTTTAGGTTTTTACATAAATATATTGGCTTTAAATTCATCTATATTAGAGTTCGTAGAAAATAATTTATTTTGCATATTAAAATATATTTTGGAGATTGAAGAATATTCAGCCCATTTTTCATATTTTTCAATATATTGTATTATTGTTCATAATAAAATTATATATTTTGTTAATTTCTCAAGTTATAATTTTCTCTTCGCAGGAAAAAAATGTATTTGATTTAAAAATGATAAAAATTATTCAGTTTTTTGTTTGTAATCAAATAGGTACCTTATATAGGTACTAAATAGGTAATATTGATCAGGGTTCTCTCGGACCGAATTATACCATAGATAATAAAGAAATATTAGCCAGCGATAATATTAATTATCTGTGATTATATGTGGCTAAATATTTAAAATCATAAAAACAATTCGAAGTAACTATTAACAATAGTGTTAAGAATAATTTGCAATTTGTTTTATTTTTAACGTTTTAGAGTTTAATTTTATTGTATTCAATTTTATTTTTTAAAATGTCGAAACAACAATTGTGCATACAATCAAACAATTCATGTTCTTTATTGTAACGACTAACGTGTATTCAAATCTATAAGCTATTAAAAATAAATAAAAAAATCATATTTTTAGCATACTTTACATGTAAAATATTAAGAGAATATTTTAAAGTTTTTTTTTAGAGCATATTTGCATTATAATTTCAACTTTTAAGAACCTAAACATCCACTTTCTAGTCATATGTAACGATAATACTATAAATATTTAAATTGAAAGGATTATTTGATATTAATATTATATTAATTTGACTAAATACCAAAATAAAAATGGTCGGCAAGTGAGTACCGTTCTGCTGCACAGTTAGTGTCGAGTGGATCACTTTCACTGGATGTGTTAAGTTTATATGCAATTATATAAACTATAAATTATTGTATATAAAGAACTAGTCTGAGCGAATTATATCATCCTACATAACTAAGTGTATTTTATGATATTAGTGCTATTAAAATAATTCATTTTATTACTATTAAATAATACAGTAGATTGAATTAATTTTTTCAGAAAACATTGCGTTTGAAAATTTAATTAAGTGTATAAAATATAATAATATACTTTAAAAGTTTATAGCACTCACGAAAAATATTTTTAAATTCCAACGAAAAAAAAACATTGTTATTTTTCGTTTAAATATCTAGTTTAAATATTTTTAAAAAATGTTAGTGTATAGAAAATAATAATCTAAATATTTGATGAAAATTTAAAATGTCTACAGTTATTCCTTTTAGAATTACATCAAAATAAGAAAATCGTTCACGGAGAAAACGGGTGAATATCCAATGTCTAATTTCAAACCCTTATAAAAAATTAGTATGACTTCCGGTAATTTTTTTTTTTTTTTGAAAAGGTAGAAAAGCTTATTGAAAATCTTGTGTTGAATTTTAAAATCTTAAATTTAAATAAAAAATGTTTTATGAATTGCCTAATAAAAAAAAAAACCGGACATTTTTGAGATTTTTACGTATTTTGTCGCAATTTTAGCTTTAATAAAAAACTGTTTAAGACTGACGCTCAACTTTTTTTTTAATTTTCACTTACAATAAGTTATGAAGAATCTTGTATTCAAACTTCCAAATTTTTTGACCAATTGGAAAAACTTTTATCGACAATTGTAAAAAAAAAAAATCCAAAAATGTATTATGCTTATAAATAGCTCAAAAAATTCAAAATATATTGAAAATTTTATGGTGTATAGAAAATGCTTATTCAAACTTTCGGTGAAATTGGTATGTATCTACGGTCATTATTTCTTTTGTTATACTAAAACTAAAAATCGATTTCGTCAAAAATTTGCTTTGCAAAAAAATTCTGGTTTTTCCTTTATTTATTTTTTTTGTTTTTCCCAGCGCATTTAAAAACTATTGGGAATTTTGTACTTTTGACCCCCCTTCCCCAATTACCAACTAAATTCACTTTTCTATTAGAAAAAATACTAACGAAGAAAATTGGAGCACTTTTACTGCATTAAAACGCGATTACAGACACAAAAGAAATAAAAATAAAAAACACACAGCATTATAATCTCGGCCCTCGCTCCACTCAGAATCTAAAATAGATGTTTTATTTAAGTACATACGCTTTCCTGCATTATTATATATGAATATTCTACGTCAACCTTTTTACTTAACACCGTAATAATGATAAAATCCAAATCTTTTTATTAGGGACTTAATTTCTCTATTCATTCCGAAAGTTTTAAATCATGAAAACATTAAATTCCACGAAATTAAAGCTAAAACAAAAGTCCACGTTTATCATGACTATAAATATGTTATTTTTGTGTCGTTATTGTTGACTTGCATTTATTTTTTGTTCAGCTAAAACAACATATTATTTTTAATCCAAACCAACAATGTATTTATTATTTGATTTGTAAAAAATAGGGCAAAGTGTACAATTATTGGTGCTTTAAGGAAATTGTTATATTTAATCATTAACCAAATCTTTCGACCTAAGTATAATATTGTTATCATAATTTTTATTGAAAATAAATATTTATAGCATCCTGTATGTGTTATCAGAATGCCTATTATTATCCAGAGAAAATATTATATAAATTCTTACTTCAAAACATAAATATTAAATATATAGACAATTACTCTATATTTATAATATTTCTAACATTAATTGATCATTATTGTAAGTTTTTATTTTTTCAAAAATTCTATACACAATTTTATTATGTTTGCTATGTACCTGGCCATACATATCCTCTATTACTATTATTAATCAGTATTAACCTGTAATAAACCACTAGAGTGAGGGGAACCGTATACTTTAAATACGATCTACTATATATATAATTCACAAACAACAAAAGTGACCTTGAATGGTCAAGTAGATAGGTTAATATATTATGAGAAAGGAGTATACAGGTAGAAAGGGATTAATGATCTGAAATATTAATTATTTTTGAACGAGCCTCGGACCTATTAAAATGAATTGTTGTAATATTATATTATATTGTATTATATTATATTATGTGCAGTAGAATCACTCGTATATATAATAATGTACTATATTAGGAATTGTGATAATGTACGGGTTGACCACATCCGTTCGATTATCTGCACGTGCACGACAAAGTGTGGGCGCGCAGACTCTTGACAAAGACGTACCAAATAGGAGGAGTAGCCCATATATAAGGAAGCTCGAAACAGCTCTTATTTGTACGTAATTGACCAGAGCTACAACAAGTGCCTTCGCACCAGTCTATTTTTTGAATTAATTGGACTAAGAATATTTTTGACCAGTTTAATTATTTGGACTTGAAATATTAATGAGTTAAAATCATAATTCTCTGAGGACTTAAAATAATTAGATTGTTAAAAACTTCTAACTCTAGTCAATTCTTCAGTTTAAATTTTACATTTGCGTTTAAATAAAAAACACATTTGAACATTTATCAGTCTATTAATTATTTCTTCAACATCCAAAGTCATAATCCATCACAAGGTTGTCTGTAAGCTTTAATACACATGTTCAGTTATCACGTTAAAATGCCGTTATTTAAATACTAATTTAGAACTATTTGCCTTGTTCTGTTGAGAAAAAAAAATGCACAAGCCATTAAAACTAGTGGTTTTTAGTTTTTAGAAATAAGGACTCCTTTTTCGGAAATAATAACAAATTCATACGTAGGTATTATAATTATATAAATTAAAACGAAAACAATTTATTACTATGGAAGAAAAGGGTGTAATAATTTATTACAATATTGAAGGCAATAATTGATAATTAATTATTTATAATCAACAGCTGTGCGTCAAAGCGTCGTGTTAAGTTCTCGAATTAATGTAAACTACTTTGGATATTTTCAAAAACAATTGCATTGTCTAATCGTTTAACAATAACAACGAATGATTATATTATTATAATCCACGGCTGTAGATAGTCTTCTTAGAGTTTTATCTATACTCTATAGCCATGTAATAGTCTTGTATATCATCAAATTGCATGAATATTATTCTGACAATGCGTTTAGTCAGGCTACCTATCTGCCACTGTGAACCAAAACCTTCTTTGGGTCTTAAGGATACTGTGGTAAGAATTTTATGCTATTTATAATACTAGGCCAGGGGTACCTAGAAAATTTTTTACCAGTAAACCAAAACTTTATAAATACACACCGAAAGGTAGGTACATAGAAGAGATTTGTTTTTACGTCGGTGATTTTAAAAAGCTTATTATAAAGTTAACGTCACATAGTCCTTATCCAATGTACAACTGATACTAGAGTGTATCAAATATGCACTATGCGATAATTCGAAAATGCAAATAGCATAGCCTAGGGTTCTTAACACTTTTGGTAAAAACGATTCCCCCAGCTCACAATCTACAAATATATTTAATTTATTTCAGTTAAGGCCAAGGTTGTTATAAAAATATATTTTCAAATATAATTTCATGTTATACGATTTATGTCTGAATTTAATTATTTTTACAATAATAATACATATTGATAGTACATTTGTTTCTATAAATTATAAATCAGTGATAATATATTTTTGTCGTTCCGTACGATAAGATAGAAAACAATAGTATCTAATAATAAGTCCAATTCACTGACAATGAGTTATTTACATTTTAATGACTATCGTTTCTAAAGATTAACATCATTCAAAATATCTAACACAGTAATAAATTGAGCATTGTAATATTATTAATTAACTAACAATTTCAAGCGATTTCGTCCGGTTCCGGGATTTGAGTTAATTTATTAATTTTAAATATATTTTTTATAAATCATTGTTCATTATTTTAATATTATTTACAAATTGTTGATTGATTTTCTTATGAATCATTACTATACATTACATCATAAAAACGCCATCGCCCACAATCTACCTTTTGAAAAAGATTTTCCAACTCAATTTGTTTTTAAAAAAATAAAATAATAATATTATTATTTCTTTAATAAAAATTTAAAGACATCTTTCACTTTCAATTATCGGGTACATTTTATTGACTAAATTCTGAAGGAATAATGGTCGATAATTTAATAAACGATTTTCATTTGATCTTGCCATTAAACGATGTGTATAAAAACCCATTGTGAATATTTTTTTGTCAACTTTATAGAATATTTCTGGTATCCGTGGAAATAAACTATCACTGTTTATCACATATCACGTTCACATTCAATCCAAATTGTTAATAAACGAAAGACAATTTAATAAAAGATTAATCAAAAAATAGATATATAAGATTTAGTTACATGCATCTTCCATCAGAACTCAAAAGTAAATCAAACTCATGAATGTTTTCATCAAATGTGACATTATTGAAACTGTAATATATTTCGTTACTCTGAGATACTATGTATTGTATTGTCGAATTATAGTTGGAAATTTAACTGAGGTTTATTATTAAATATTCTTTGAACATTTATTTTTACACAAAAGCTGAACGACTTCTTGGTTAACTAATGACGACATTATGACATTACACATTTAATCAATACGCAAAATGCAACCCACAGTTAGGTTAGATATAACAGCTTGGTAATCCTATATAGTCCTTATGTACCAAATACATTAAAGTAGGTACATAATATTTTAGGTAGGTAGGTATAGGTATTAGGTATAGGTATTTAAGTACATTTATAATTTATATTGCAATTGATATAAAAGTAGACACATAAATAAATGATACCAATACACCATCATAAATATTATATACTATTTACATAAAATACAAGTTAAGTCTTATATTTTTTATTTATTTTTAACACCACTAAACATCCATCTTCACTTCTATTCCAAAAAGAGGTGGAATTTTATAAGTGTCCCGAGGTGCCTAAATTCCAAATACTGTCCTGCTTGTTTGGCAATATCATGAAAATGTCAACTTTGTGATAAAACTGTCCTTAAGTCCCTAAATATTAAAATTTGTCATCCATTGAGTTTATATTTGCATAGGCTTAGATGTTCCCAATTATGGGATTTTAAAACTACAATTGTACTTTCTGGTCTAAGGAATTCTTCAGACTCCGAATGATCGCCATTCATTAAACATTTAGTGGCTCTGGTAGTTTAAGAAGTTTTGTCAAAGAAACTTTTCCACCCGAATAACATAAACCTAAAGTTTTACCTTCTAACATCAGTGCATGGCAAAATGTATCCTTTACAGACATACACCAATATTGATTTGATGAAAGTTTAAATAATTTATTTCATAATTATAGTAAATATAATGTTTTATTTAATGGATGTAATTCATTCAATTTCTGGTCTTTAATGTATTTGCCTTCAGCCTTGTTGCTCTCTATCTTTTTGAAGTCAATTGTTGGTGATCTTCAGTAATCTCAGCTTGTGATCTAAAAGCATGTTGAATTCTATTAGCATTGCATTCTTGTAAATTGTTTTCTTTGGATTGCTCAGCTTGCAACACTTTTTTATATATTGCCTTTACTTTCGTAAAATCAAAAAAAATTATTTTCATTTTAGATATTTCAAATCATAAAAAAATATTTTATTAAGATAGTGAAAAAATCTTCAATGACTTTTTGAAAATAAACATTGGTAATAATGAAATTTCCAAAATAAATTATGTTGTAAATAATGTTTTCAAGTTAACCAATAATTTATATATTATGCTATATTATGGTATGATTTTGGATGCAAATCCAATATTACTATGGGCTTTGTTAAATACAAATAGGGAAGAGGATGATAGTATTGGAAATGACGTGCACCTAAATTTACTGAAAACAATATTTAGTATACATTTCATTATGTCAGGACTTAATCATTCAAACGTTTTTGTGAGATGGACAAATTTCTTGTTTTATATATTTCATAATAAAAAAATAATGTATGTATTCATTTTCTAGAAAATGTACTGTACAATTTAAATTTAAATTATGGTGGGTGCGACGTTCCTGACTTAAGTTTTTTGAAGGGACCCTATAGAGTCCCTATTGATTTAATTAGCTATTTACACCTATGGACTATGTGCAATATATTGATAGCTGATTCACTAAAGTGAAGTAATTATTTTTGATTTAAGTGCTTATTACATGAAACAAATTTTTAAATTAGTTAGATAAAAATACACTTCTTTAATTACTCGTCTTTTTGATAATTCAATAGCTGTAAATACAAATTTATTCCAACAGATTTTAAATTTTCTTTAAATTTAAAAAAAAAGTTTTTCGTTTAGAGTATAGGTACATCATAATCATACGAATACATAAACAATGTATAGAATTGAACATGCAATTCAAATGAACGTTTATATTTCTAAATTTATGACTTTATAATGTGATAGGTGTTTAAATTTATTACAAACTCTGTCATAACAAAATAGTTGTCCATAGTGGCATTTGCTATAATAATATATCTACATACATATTTTGAATATCGAACGTAAGATTTTATAAAACATTTTTAACATACTTTCAATGTTATTTAACTAAATCTTAAATCCTTAAACAATATACATAATATATGTAAAATAAGCATAGTATTCATTATTTTATATAGTTATGTTTCTTTTAAACAATACGCGTATAAGTAATGAGCATAAACTATAAAGAAAAACAATAAATACTGAAGAAAAGTTATAGATTTAAAAAAAAACGTTAGAAAATATACAGTTATTTCTTTCCAAACAAGATTGACGCATATATAATATTTTATTGACATTATTTATAATATGCATTTATGTCGTCTCTCGTATCAGTACCTTAGTATCTCCGTGGCGAATGGATATATTTAAATAGGGGTTTTCTTTACAGTAATAAGTATGGAAGTTGTAATTGAATATTGACATACATTTTCAAAATTTCCAAAAAAAATGTAATGTAAATAAAAGTTTTTTAATTTTTCAAGATACCTATTTTCTTGATCATATTTTTTCAATAGTTTTAAAAAATATATATATTAAAAATGGACCAAAACTGACAAAGTTAAAGACGATGTATAATTTCCACTGTTTATTTCATCGTGAATTATTCAATTAGATACTCATATTATAGTCAAATGTAAATTTGAATAATAACTGCATGTTAAGGATAATCCTGTATTAAGATAAAAATGAATGGTTACCTGGGCCTATTAAAACTTAAAAATATTAATCAATGTTAACTAATTATATTAATTTTTATTATGTAAGTAAAGCAATATACCAATATGCTTAATCTGTATTTCCATATAAATAAAAAAAACATATTTACGTAATTTCATATTTCATGCCTATAAATCCCTGTGAGAACTAAAAAATCAAATCGCCTGCTATCTATAATGCACAAAAAGTGCTTTCTTCTGAAAAAGATAAAATAAGAGATGGAAACAAATTAATTTACTTCTTTAAAGAAATATCAAAATTAGTTTTAAATAAGATTCAAATTGGATTAATGAAACTAAACATTTTTAATTCACAAACTTATTTTGAAATATAATCGCGTAATATGCTTTTTTGTGCATATTTTTCCACACATTGCTTATTTTAAGTATGTTTTTCATAATTTGCGTTACATCTTTTAAACAAATTTATTTAAGTATACGCTGATTCTGTACATTTAATGCATAATTAGTATTAATAATACTGTAATCTGTAAAAATATTAGTTTTTTTAAAGTTACATAAAAAAATTAAATCATTTATTTAGATAATACATAAACAATTAATTTAATTTAGGACATTTTCATTGTGTTTAAAATATACGTATTATAAGAAAAACATAACAATGATTAAAATAAGAGTATTGTCTTATAAATATCATTCAAATAGAAAAAAAAATGTGTCAAGTAATATATTCTAAGTTATTTACAGGAAATGTTATAATATACAAATACGAGCGATATACAATTTATTGTTTATAAAAAATAGCAATAAATACAAATTTAAATTCAATGAAAATGCACAGTTCATCAATCTAGTTTAAAGTTAGTGTAATTATGTCATTAAAGGTCTATGAGAAAATATTGTAATTTAAATATAATATATAATGTATCTATTATACTATTATGTTATTATTATCCTTTCGGCACAATTAAGGACTCGTTCCCGGTACGTTTAAAAACAATAATATATTACTGTAATATATATATATATTTTGTAGCAGCTGATTGGGATAAAGCCGTACCTGGTATTAATAATGTGACCAACGACGAACGATGATGTATAAATTATTTTTATGCTTCAAAATGATCATAAAAAGGTTAAGTTAATATTAAATAGGTATAGCATCAATATTATTGCCATGTAAAATATATTATTATCCATTAAGCCATATGACCTGTCTTTTTTTATACATTAATCTTTATTATTTACAAGTAGGTTTTTTTTTCTAATTATATATTATAATCTGGAGTGTCGCCAGTGGGCGGCTTCTCCTTCATGTCTTCTGGCTGTAACCTTAATTTGTTAACACTTAAGCTTATTATACATAATTTGTATAGATTGTTTAACTTTCAAATAAAAAAAAAAAAAATATATTATAACAAAAGTGTTAGGTATAAATTTACATTTTAACGGTATCCCTTACTTTCTATAATTTAAAATTCCATCATTATTTCTTTCTGGACATATTGCAAATTTATACTACGGAAAAATATTAATTATCCTTCATTCAAATATTCACTAATAAATTTTTAGTTTTATAAAAAATCTACACTTGCGCTTACTTATCAATTATAAATAAATAACTACAATTTATTTGAAGACCATAACATCTATTTAAATTAATCTATAAATGATCTAAAAGCAGATTGTATGGAATATTTAAAACAATTTATATTAAAAATGCATCTATACGAACATAATTTGAGTTGAAGAAACAAACAATTTTACTAACAGTACTAAGATTTTAATATCAAACAAGCGTATTATACACCATAACAAATAAAAAAATTATCCAAATTTTAAGATTTCAAATTATTGTTCAATAACTAGCTATATGTATAATTCATAATGCTACCTTTTTTGTTCAGTTATTAACTATACGTGTATTATGCTTTTATGTTCAAAATCTTCAGATATAATGATTTGATAATAATAACTATATTTTAAACGAATAAGTTTTAAAATGTTCTCAATTTAAAATTAACCTACTTCATCTTAAATCTCATTATAAAGATAATAGCCGTAAAATATTATTATTTTACGGCCATCGTAGCTTTCAATAAAATATGTACGCAGCTTAATTGCTAGTCTAAGATTAAGACTTTTTGTATTGCACTGGTAACCAAAGTCCAATGTCTTAGCTACTGTAGGGTTGTCCAATTTCGACGTGACGTCGGTGCAGTGAATTGATTTTACATAAGAGTAAAAAAGTTAATAACTAACAAATATTTTTTGTTAAATTTTTATATATTATTTAAATGTTGATTTTTTAGGTGTTTATTTATATACCTAAAGGTGGCCCAAGGCTGAAACTAGTATAGTTTGATTAAATGTACCTATAAAACTTTTGACGTTTGTAAATTTTATTTAAATTAATTATACACAATTATATCTAATATATATTTTTACTTTCGCATTGAATTTTATACTGTATAATACTATAACATGAATTTTTTGACGGTGGTTCTACGGTTAGTTCAAAGTTCAACAGTTTGTAGAATGTATGTTGTGCCTATAACTACGTATTTTCTAAACGTACAGAAGGTAGTAGAATAAAATAGGTAATAAAGTGGCTCTATTTCAATATTTACTAAATTCGAAAATGTATTCCAAATAAAATGACCCCTATTTATACAATTGCACACCTATATTGGCAATAAAAATATATAATAGTTATTAATACTTATTATAATACATTTGCATAACACGTTTAGATTAAAATGCTACAATTTTAAGTCGAGGTGTCATTTAATACTCATAGTTCAGCATATTATTCCAAGGCAAAAAAAATAGCAGTACCTAACATAGATAGGTAATAGTTAAATAATAAAATATTATATTATTTCAATATTCAAATTAAATAATAACAACGTAATTTTTTTCCTTTGCAGGTTAGGTTAGGTTAAGTTAGATATAGGATAATTGTTTTCTTATTAACATAAAGATATATATATATATATATATATTATATAGCATTTATCTTGTGAATTAAAATATCAACTTTTTATGCCGTTAATAAAATTGATCTAACAAATATTTTTGAAGGCTAAGAAGTTTTATCATTTTTTAATTACCTAATTGCAAAATAAAATACGAATAAAAAGAAGTTATCATATCTATCATTATTCTATCATCGTTATTTATAGATTATGTTTTTAGGAATATATTAAAGCGGGTTCCCACGACGCGTGGCTCGGCGAACTTCGCGCAGCGTGGTTGTTATACCGAGCCTACGTATATGCCCGGCATATCACAAGCCTATAATAGACTACATCATTCCCACGGTGCGTGACTTGGCGAGCCACGAGCTTATCCGAGCCGATCAGAGTTCCCTCAAAATTATTTTAGCCGCTAAAAGTCTCAGTTCAAAATTAGTCGTTCTTTAAAAGTTTTCTATAAGTAGCCATAAGAGAATCTTTTTTTTTTCATTTCTGTGACATCAGTTTTAACGCTAAAATTGCAAAAATACAAAAATCAATATTTAAAAACATATATTTTATTTCAAAAATATTATAAAAAAAATCAAAAATTAATCTAACCTTAATTTGTTTTCTATTTCTTTCCACGCATCATGAACTATTTTCCTATTTTTATGATCCGGATGGCGTAGGTTCCAAATTTGTGGATGTGCTTCATATAGTTGCAAAACTCTATAACCTCATCATTTGACCATTCCATGATTATAAATTATTAGATCCTAATTACATTAGGATCATATATCATTCGTAAAAAAACTATTTTCAATAAAATTATTACATATTTTAGTACATAATTAATAATTAATTAAATTACTTCAACCGATTATTATTACTATAGATGAAATACAATTTTATAACAATAAAATATTACCATTCAAATTATAAGAATACGTATTAATCTCGCGCACCTTTATTTTAAATTAAAAAATATATTAATATTACCTATAGTAATATCTTTTATATCCTATACACAACAATACATCATTTTACGCATTAATAGTCGGGTAAAATCTATAATACAAAATTGTAAATTTAATACGAAAATGAGACATTGGAGTTTATGATCCGTGAACGCAATAAAATAAAAAACTTTTGAAACTTTACTTATCATTAATAAGAAACAAATAATAGACTGTCAAAAAATCGATTTTAAAATTTTTTTATTAATTTTATGTAAACTTGTTTTTATAATACTGATATAGAACAATGTAGTCTTTTTTCCCAGTGATATTTTCATATTTAATTTGTCAATATTATTCATCAAACATCTTTACAGTAATAATATTACCTTATCGTCGTTGATGCTGTATAATAGACAGTATAATATTATACTATTTTATACGCTGTATCTGGACTCTAGATACCCGAGTGCCCGTGTAGATAAAACGTACACGGGATCCATCCGTGTATATATTCGATACCCGACTAGTTAATGCGCATGCGCCTTAGACACCATAATATTATTTCATATTTATATACTGATACATACCCTATCCGTATATAAACTTAAAATTCTCTACAAATGCATGTACCTATCAAGACATGTACCTAGGCAAGACAAACTAACAAACTTTCTCAAAGTATCTCAGAATATCTTAATAGTTTATATATTTTCCATTTTAATTTTTTATCACATAAAAGAAAAATACAAATCGAGAATATAATATATAATAATACATTTTTTTACTGTGAATCATAATCGACCGAAAATTCAAATAGGTAGGTACTTCGACAAAGAAAACAAATGAATATTTCAAAGTTCCGCCAAATGATACGGTGTAAAATGCTACATAAAATTAACATAAAACATGAAAATAGATTCAGTTCAGTTATAAAGTAAAAAAAAATATTTTATAAAAATGTTTAAATTGTTTGAAAGTATCTATAAATACTTTTTTTTCAAAGTATTGGTAGTTTATTAGTCCATAATAATTTTTTACTGAGTATTTGAATACTTATTTAAAATAAGTATAATATGTGTTTGTACTTAAATACTTTTAAAAAGTATCTTTTACAGTTATACATGATTGAAAATTAATGATATTGATTTCCATATTCTGAACATAATTTTTCAGATATTTGTGCAATTAAGTCAATGCATCATATCACTCATAATAAAGATTAGTGGATTTTGAGAAATAGACCAAACCACCAAACCAATAAACAGCTTAATTATGTCATATTATTGAGCAGATGTGTATTTTTGAATTAGTTTAGTAGGTTAGTAGCCTACTAATAGTAGGTATACTGTATCTACAGTATCATCACTACCATATCTATTTCGATAAATATTTGACTTGATAGACTTACTAGTTACTAATAATAGATACAATTGTTTAATAAATATAATTATATAAATGAGTGATGAGCCTTTAATACATTATTTTCCCCTAAATAATTTTTGAAAATTTTTAAAAATTTAGACATGCACTAACCTAGACCTTAAAGAGTGCCAAAAGAAAATATTATATTTTATTCAATATTCATCCAAGTTTACATCAATAATAAATGTAGTGATATTAAGTTACAAGATTATAAAAACAAATTTAGTTATGACAGTATTATGTACAGTATACTTACTCAGAATATTTTAAGGCCATCAGAATTGGATTATGAGTTTAGAATGAAGTTCATCTTAGGTGGTGTGCATAAATAATAAAGACATTGGATTCAATTCTTTATGATAAATATAATTATGTTGAAATTGATGTAGTCAGTTAGATTTTGATTTCAAATTATAACAGCTGAACCAAGAACTCAATTTCTTCTTTTTGGGTGTTACATTAACGTATTGTTTATGGTACAGTGTAAAAAAATGTATCTATGAACATATAAATATGAAATAATATCATGATGTCTAAGGCGCATGCGCATTAACTAGTTGGGTATCGAATATAATATATTATACACGGATGGGCCCGTGTACGCTTTATCTACACGGGCACCCCCCGAGTATCTAAATACAGAGTATTTTATATTCTTTATGTTTACTACAATTTTGTAGTATATGTATAATATAATTTATTTAATAAATTATATATTGATATTGTTAATGATCAAGTTATTGATATAGTTTCTATATTTCAAAATATTGGAGAACATTTAATAATATTTTTATGTAGTTAAATATTGAAGGAACAATTTCCCGAATTTACAATATTGAAAAATATTAAAACTTTGTGCCGTATAACACCATTGAAGAGTTTTGCAAATAATCTATTTTCATACCATATTTATTAGACGACTTATTAACTTAATAATGGCACTAAATAAAAGATTTTTACCATTTTACGAATTATGAAACTATAATTTCGTTACAAAATAAATATAATATATTACATTCTTACCAAGCATTGCAGTTAAAAACATATTTTCGTTTATAAAAAATGCAGTTGCATATTATGAAAATGATTTACCCAGACTTAATAACTTTATAGAAATAGAAGCCGTGTATTTAACTTTGGCAAGTTAAATGTATAACCATTGAAGACAGATTAACACCTGCAACAGCCATAAAAGCTTTGAACGTCTGTGATCGATATTTGTATGATGTATCCAAATATATACACTTGTCCTAAAACGTCTTGTATTTCTGTGGAAAATCAATATATTTAAATGCGGTTTTTTATACAATTATAAGTATAGACATTCTAATTAAATGGCAAAAGATTCAAATTTTTTTTTAAAAAATTGAGTATTTACATTTTTTTAGATACGCACTTTTTTATTATATTTCTGAAACCTATTCAAAAAATAATAATAATTTATAATGAAGTGAAAAATTGATTAAGTTAAAGCAAATTAAGTTTTTGATTTTCTAAGAATGATAATTCGCAAATCACGAATTTCATGCCTAACCTAACCTCACAGAACGTCTTTCCAGTGCGCTGATTCTGCGAACCGGGCCGTAAAGAGGACTACCATCACGTGACTCTAGGCGGACTGGTTCCACGAACCTACCCGGGAAGGCCTATTGACGCAAATAATATTAATTGAGTATTCGTATTATCTAATATTGCATTTTTGTTAGGGATCGTAGCTGGACTTGTTTTCACATCTCCACGCTGGTTTGGTATTCATAATTTTGTATCAATAAACGATAGTAGCAGTGCGATAGTAATGTGGGTAATACTCCACTGATGTAGGTTAAAGTCGAAAAATAAAAGTTCTTGCATTATTGTTTATTCATCGAGACATTCCAATTAATTATGGAATTGAATAAATTTGACAACAGTGGAAAATGCAAAAGAAATTTACACTGAATTATAATTATATTATATTATTTAAGTATGCATTTTTTTTAAGACGACAATATTATTATTATTAATTTAAATGTTGTGATCGAGAGTGTATGAAATGGAAGGTATTTATTCAGAGTAAAAAATAACTAAAACTATAATCATTTACAAACTAACCCAGCTCCCCTTTAAAAGTCTTATAATAATATCTAGGTGTATAAAAATACGTCCCCGTCTAAGAGATGAAACATGCACAGTAAAGAGTAGAAAATTCTTTTATCCAGTTGAATTAATAATATACACAAGAATTTCTAATTACCTTAGTCGGTAAAAAACTAACGTTTATTACATTCTTGTTCAGTACTTACATCTTACACGATTATCTTCTCGTTTATTAACGATTTCAATAATACGAACCGAAGACATGCTTCTATTTTATGAAGCGTGTAACTACCTAATATGTATAATGCAATATAAATTTACATCACATATTGTAAAATTCTAACATTAATACGTAAAAGAGGACTCGATAATCATCTCCTTTATTGTTTCTAAGAGGTTTTGCTTTGACTGTGCCTTTTAGCTACTTGTACCTTCAGTGGCGTACCTGGGGGAGAGAGGGGCATTCCCCTCCACGTGGGCCGTAAAATTAAATGTGTACGTTGTTCTTTGTTTTTAGTGTTTTTACAATTGTTTTGAATTTTTTTTTTTTTTTTTTGATGAATTAGTTGATAATTATATGACGGCTTGCTCACAATATTTGTTTCTCTATATTATTTTGCCAATTTATTATGATGTTGATTTATTGTATTTATTATTTTTATGTTGTCGACGCGACGGCGAAACAGTTGTTATGTTCATGTCTATCACGACGGCCGGTCGTCACGGTTTAAATTATGAAAACTATATAGTATAAGAAGACCAAATTCCGCTTCTGATAATGTCCCGAAATGAGTCGCACGATTAAACGAGCATAAGTGGCGCTGCGTATGCTAAGGTTGCTACTTAAACCCGCGTAGTATAGGGATAATTTATATTTTTTCGTTTTTGTAAAATATATGCATTATTTCGAAGCATATAATTCATTATAAATTTTATAGCTCCTAAAATTACGCATTCATACATGTGCACATGTGTATATATTCCATTAATATTTATTTTTCCCATCAATAATTGGTACCGGTTCCCCCTCAAAATATCCCATGCATCAAAATATCCCTCGTTCAAAATATCCCCCGCTCAAAATATCCCCGTTAAAAATATCCCCGTTACAAATATCCTATATTCAAAATATCTCCAGTAATATTGTCCCTTAATTTATAACAATATACATAAAAAAGATTTAGTTATACTAACATACATAGTATAATATATTTGTAGGGGTAATCATTATATTTATTTCTTGTTCTACGTACAGTCTGAGATAACATATCAATTGGTGGTAATTTACTTATAGTTATTTTAGATACATCTGAAATTATTTTACTGACTACATTTCTTGTAGGTTCACATGACGTTTTAGCTTCATTTTTTAATTTATCAATTGCTTCTTTAACATTAACTTTATCAGCATTTGGAGGGTGACTATGTGTGGGTATTTTTATAATTTCTCTTAAAAACAAGTAAAAAAAAATTTAATTGACTGAAAAAAACAAATGCATTTTTAACACCAAAAGTATTAATCTGTTTTGACGTACCTGATACTTCGTCATTAGTTGTATGACAGTGTCCTTTACATTTGTATTTTATAAATTCAACACAGCGCCAAATACATTTATTTTCAGTCAATCGGTGTAAGCTATGCAAATATCCGTCGTATGAAAGTAGCTTTTTGCCTTTTTGGCTATTTACAAAAATTAAATTTGACATTTTTCGTTTTTGTTTTCACGGATATGAAATGGTAATCACGCTCACAAGTGTAATGCCGATACATTATCGAAAATTTCGATGGTTTGTATTTGTCAACTTATTTTATCATTTTTATTATTTCAACAAAATACAGGTATTCCTATTACAAGTTCTAATAGTATCTGATTACGCGGCTTAATATAAAGATATCAAAAATGAGATAATCATAAATGACTATTATATTGAATTCTACTTATATATATTATAATATATTATACTATGTATGTTAGTATAACTAAATCTTTTTTATGTATATTGTTATAAATTAAGGGACAATATTACTGGAGATATTTTGAATATAGGATATTTGTAACGGGGATATTTTGAGCGGGGGATATTTTGAACGAGGAA
>JACXSJ010003245.1:8949-27139 GCA_014851325.1 Pentalonia nigronervosa
ACACACACACACACACACACACACACACACACACACACACACACACACACACACACACACACACACACACACACACACACACACACACACACACACACACACACACACACACACACACACACACACACACACACACACACACACACACACACGCAAGCACATACATACATATATAGACACATACACACATGGTCATACTTGGAACACACGCTATACACCTCAGTAAACTGAGTATACTGAAATATATGAATTATAATATATAATACTTCTATATATAGGGCATTGGTAGTTTTCATTTGAAATCCACAATTAGTATATAATGCATTTATAATAAAATAATAATAATAACCGTGCATTGGATAAGTTTCTGTCTGAAATTTTTTGTTAAAGCATAAATATTTATAGAGATATTGATTGTTTAATTGGTCTAAGTTTTTCGTCATAATATTTCTAACGTATTACCTAATACGTATACATATGTGTCATGGCATGTTAAATTCTAATGCACTGATTAAAAAGATTTTTATTTTTTACATCTGGTCAAGTCACAATATTACTTCTACTTAAAATTATTTTATTTAGAATAATATTTGAATAATATTTAAATATAGCCTAAAAGTATACAAAAAAAAAACAAGTTAGGAAGGTTTTCTAATATATCTTAGTTTTGACAGGGGGGAGGAAGGGATGAATTTCAAATCCACAAAGGTTCAACTCTTCCCTTTATTTTTTTTTGGAAATTTATTACTATAGTCGGCCCGAAAAGTATACAAATTTTATTGGTTTTAATTTTTAAAAATGCTACAATTATTATTGAACACATACGAATAATTACGACAAACGGTATATAAACAACACTGCATTAAGCTATACTGTTGGCCGTTGGACTTGTCTTATTTTGACTTCAAGCTTTGCTGCAATATTCTTAAGTATCTTTTTATAGGTTATATTGCATTAATGTATAGTGGTGACAATATTCTCAAGGAGGAAGGGGGCGATCCAGGAATTACCCCCCTTATATCCACCGGTGACTCTGCGAATATGATAGGTAAACAATGAACTATAATTGCATAAGCAATTTTAAAACTGTTTGTGTATAACTATATATTTGTATGATTAGAAACCTAAATATTCTAATTTGTTCACAATTGATAGGACATTTTAGACATTCTCTTAGTACTTATATTTTGATTTTTTTTTTATATTGACTAATATGAATTTATTCTACATTTACTTCTTAAATTATTTTTCATACTTTAAATGTTTATTTTATCTATTTCGTATACATATATATTTCAATTTTACCGTTAGTCACATATATTTATTGTTTTAATTAATAATTTCTTATAATATTATAAATATTTCTTATAAATATTCATATTGACCAATTATGGACACAATAGAAATATAAGGTGTCTTTACGACTTCACATATTTTTAGAAACCTTTAGGTATTCATAATACTATGTCTATAAAACGTATGATTTCTTGGCTCAAATGAAATATTTTTTACACGTTAGCGAATCTATCTACAACTATAGTACCCACCTATATTATGTATTGGTGCAGTTATTTTATCCCCGTCGATTTTCTAGGTTTTATAGGTACCTCCCACCTATTAATCTATGCAAAAAATGTTCCCGTCACAGAGTGATCTCCCCGGCCGAGCCGGCTTCCACCGAATAGACGTACACAGAGACGCATATTATACTACAGCGATCATAACGAGTGTCTCATTGTTTCCGTTTTGTTTCAGACGATCGTTGCCGATTGCCGACTGCAATTGCACTTGGCACAGCAGCTCAAATTAAAGCTGCATTAGCGCGACAACGCCTGTCGTGATATTTTATCGGAATTTCGTCATCTTCGCTGTCAAACGCTGTGAGGGACAAATATGAAACTGCAGCAGTCATTCTCGTCGGGCGGCAGCACGCCGTCGCCGACCGCCGGCACCAGCGTCCGGTGGTCAGCGGTGAACAGCGCGTTCTATCCGGTTCGCTCGGCCACCATAGCCGCGGACACGTTCGTCGCTGAGATGCCGTATCCCGCAGTGGCCACGCCCGGCCACATGATGCCGTACAGATTATTCAACATGCCCGTCCCACCGTACATGTTGCCGCTCATGATGCAGTATTCGCCGATGCCCATACCCAATCACTCGTTCTACGTCACCAACACCGGCGCCGAATATCAGCGCCAAGTTCAGATGCAGCTCAACTACATGCAGCAACAGCAAAACGACAAGTTCCGTCAACAGTTCTCGCCGGACAGGGCCAGCCTGGATGCAGCCGGCCAGACGCCCGAGATGGCCAGACTTGGTAAGTGTCTTTTGCAGGAGATCCTAACGCAGTCGTCCGTTTGGCTGTACATAATGTCACCCCTTCGTCTGGTTCCAATGTAGGTGCAGCACAGGCGTGTAATAATGAGAGAATGTCAGCGCATTGTTTTAACAGTTTAATTTTATAAACATTTATTATTAAAGTAGAATATAAAATCAAATAGTAATAAAATATAATACCCATTAATTATGTCAAACCCTTAAAAATATTACCCTTCATATATTTTATAATAGCTGTGATTTTACTCTAAGACTACACTAAAATCATAAATATAACGGTCTTACATGAATGCGTTTTATCTATATGTTGCGCGTGAGTCTGGAGAAAAGAAATAATTCGCTGACAGCCTCTTAATTATGTTATAATATATATTATGAACCGGCGTGCTTAGTGCCCAAAAATATTATAGTTCGATGTAGTTATTATTAACAACGATATTATTGTCAATACTAAACACTACTGACCCGTTATAAATAATGTAGTAGTTATATAGTTGTTATTTCATTATTATAAACTGGTGATATAGTTTCCAGATAAAAGTTTTAATAGTATTTTCTTAAAAATTAAAAGGCCGGTTTGTACTATACCGCGTTATAATAATATCTATGATCGGTTCGGCAAAATATCGGGTGAACTCGATTATTGTCATTGACTTACACAAATATTATTGGTACTACGACGATTGTGCCTCCACACACCCCCGCGTATACATGTGCAATTTTATATTGTTTTCTAACGTCCAGGGAACCTGATCAAAGATATCCTCGAACCTTAGTTACCGACATATGCATTACTCCATCTCGCACCTACCATCCACCCAGTACGGACAATTGAATAGTGTATGTTCCATCGTGTCATCTGGTTCATCGCAGTGGTTACAGCGGGAATTAGCTACCCTCTTACTTTTCATAACTACTTATAATCGAAAAACAATGACTATTAGTTTTATGTGATTTTACGTAGATACAGAAAACAATTAAATAGTAGAAAACAGCTATAAAAAAAATATATATATATTAAAACCACATTTTTTGATATCATTGTAATAAAATTTACGTTTTATTGTAATGAAAGATATTTCAATAACTGCAGGTTTAAAGAAATGCTTTTCTATGTATAACATTCTCTTCAAAATGGTTTGTAAAAATATGTTCGGTGATTTATCTCGATATGAAATCATCAATAATTGTAGAGATTTTTTTTTTTATTGATGACATCATAATTATCACGTATAAGTATCTAATATAGAATCCTATATATTATATATCAGGCCTCATAAAACGATTTTTGTCTGTCTCACGAAACGATTTTCAAATCATGGATTTTTAACCATGCTCACATCTGCAAAATTTAAGTTTGATTTGGGGAGGGGGTGAAGGGTACGGGCTGGGCCTTTACTTAGTGCTTTGGAGCTCTATAGCAAGGTGTTTAAAAAATAAGTTCAAGAGATTCGCTCAAATCTTACACTGAAATAATTGTGAGCATAAAAATATAGTTATAGTGATTTCTTTATGTTTTTTGTATAAAAATACCTATGTAGATGCACAATCCAACAGGCAAGATTTCTTTTGAATCTGATAACAAGCTGCTATTGTCATCGGCCGTATTTTATTTTCTCATATAATATACACGTATCGTATAATGTAGTGCACGTTGAATGACATTAGCTACCATATAAAAAATACGCTATACGACTTTGTCGTCAAATATTCAACCCCGAAGAACTGTTTACATTAGGAATTATATAATAATTTTTAATTTTTATATTATATTTTGTATTATTATACAGTGTATACCTACGTATTATGCTTATACGGTTATGGTACTATACTATATAAATATAAATCCATTATGCAGGGTAGCTACCTACCGCAGTCGACGAGATGGCTATCGTCAATAATCATTTATTTTCACTTTTATACCGGCTATATAATATGTACACATATTATATTTACATAATTTATGCGACAACGACCCTTGTCGCATCACATTATAATATATGGCACGATATTATAATATTATTATCGTTCTTTTCCGTCATATACGAAAAATAAAACTGTTACTTTATTATAATATCATGATCATCGTCGTTTTTTTTTTTTTTTTTGTTTTCAATATGCGTGGTAAGCAATTATAATTAGTAATTACTGCGAATATTACGGTGTAACCTTAATACGGTCAATTATGTAGCGTGCAAAGCCGCCTTTTTAAAATTAAAATTTAGTTGACGATAAATCGGATGAGTGTGCCGTCGACCGGCCGATTAGTTAGTTCGATCACATAATATAATATAGTATATTGTAATATGTCCCCGATGGCACGCCGTCATACCGCCACACATAATATAAATATTTAATAAAAACATTTTCAATATGTAACCAATTTGTATAATATTGTTAACAATTCCAATTGCAAATATTTCAGATGAAATTTCTGAAACGCCGTTGAACTTGTGCATCAAAAAGCGAAGTCAAGAAATTTGGTCGCCCGGAAGTTTGTGCGAGCAGGAAAAGTCACCTAAACGCGTAGCCCCGGAACCAATACCAGACAATGTATTGGGAGTAGAGAGATCGTTTCAGGTACTTATATAAAATATAATCCTATAATATATTATCATACTTTTACCTACCTCACACAAGAAATTTTAAACACACTTCGACCTACTTTTTCTATTTTGTAATTTGTAATTTGTACCTATAATCTATATATTATATTGTTTACAAATTTGGCAATCTTTTTTCTCTGTCTGCTTACGTGATATCGTACTAAACGTTTACCGCCAATATTGGCATTGGAAACTAGGGCTTGCATTTTAAATCAAAATTTCGTTTTACGTTATTTACAATTTAAATATTATAAATATTTTTAGTTTATCGTTATTCAGAATTTAAAGAATATAGATACCACTTTTGCATTTATCGTTATTTAGAATTAAAATGTTATACAACTTTTGCGTTTATTGTTTATTGTTTATCGTTAAAAATAATATCTAATGCGGAAAATTGCGCGAATACCTAATATAATAAATTCTTGAATTGATCACTAAGGTTGATTGCTAAATCACGTAGAATAAATATTTCTACGAAACCAATATTATAATTTTTGAGTAAATTAATTTTAAATTATTTCGTTAATCCCAAACAAAATTGAAACGTTTCACGAAAATGAAAACCAACTTATTTTTTATAAGGTAGGTCATTATCTTTTCTTTCGGAGCAGAGATACTATACTCATGGTTACTTTCGCGCTCTTTTAATTGCTCCAACCCCGCAGCTTTGTTTGCGAATATTATTCGTTTTCGTATAAGTACCTACTTCGTACGATGTATACAAGCTTGCAATACATTTTCGTAGGCCTCATTTACATAATATTGTATCGTGTGTTTTTTTACGCTAATAGTTATTATAATACAACGCGTAATCCGTCTATGATGTATAGATCGCTGTACCGAGGACTGTGCAAATCTCACACGTTCATTAAAAACAATAGTCTGTCGCGTGTATTAAATGACGACTTGTTCATTTGTCGTCTGTGTTCGGTCATAATATGTACTTTATATAATAATACACCGCATATTTGCATATAGTCTAAATATTATAAACACGGTGTTGATAATCATAACGATTACATCACAAATGAACCGCTTCCTTGTTTTTTTGGCAGTCAATTAATACGAATTTATAAAAAAATACGAAACAACAGTAATATTTTCGTTTGAATGATAATATTAGCAGGTAAAATATACTGCAGTATATAATTGTACAGTAAATTATACTCGTTATATGTATTACTCGTTGACTCGTTATGTGTGCGTTGGCTCAACGTTCATGAATTCCTACATTATTCCATTGAGTATTAATAATAGAAAACCTATATGTCTAACGGGGAAAATAATAACGTTCTAAATGATGAGAAATTGTTCATTGTGCTGCTAGCGCAGATGTACAATATCGACGAAAAAAATGAAGGGTGGTATAATAAGCTCAACGCGACTCATATATTCGATATATTATAGGTATTCGTTGAATCCAAAACAAGGGAGATTTCATCATCACCAAACATTTATATTGTACGGTGTGCAGTGTGTACCTATACATTATATATATATATATATATATATATATATATAATTTGCTATAATAATAATAATAATAATAGGTATATAAACGCCCCTCTCGCCAATCCGCTTATGTTTTTTTCGTTTGGACGCGTCCAAAATGGTGTTCACTGTGTAAAGCAATTTTATAACAATATCTATTATATACTTAAATTCACGAACCAGCAAGGACACTTGATATATAGCCACTGTATTGTAAGGTAGTACCTACCCACTGACCATTGTTGTGTCGCAAACTGCAGACCATAGGTCTCTTGATAAGTAGTTGTTATAATAATATGTCACAACTTACTCAAAATACCTATTATACTCACGTTATAATGTATAACCAATGAACAGAAAGTATCCAACTGGGTGGATTATTTTCTTCTTCGTATTATAGTCGTTAATTATAGCAATAAAATATGT
Source organism: Pentalonia nigronervosa (assembly GCA_014851325.1). NCBI lineage: Eukaryota > Metazoa > Arthropoda > Insecta > Hemiptera > Aphididae > Pentalonia > Pentalonia nigronervosa. The sequence goes on from JACXSJ010003245.1 coordinate 15,813, forward strand.
ACCATAGCAATATAATATAATTTTATACACATTTTTAATCTTATTTCAAACCGGAATTAGCTATACAATATAATATTAGAAAACATTTTAGCTCTTTTTTAAATTGTACCCAAAAATTGTTAAACGTTTGCAAACGGATATAGTTTATAATGTATAGAACGCAGTAATCGCATCGGTAATAATATTTATGAATGTCAATAATTCAAACCCACAAACATCTGTTTGACGTAGTTTAAAATAAAATGTTTTTCGTTATTAAATATATCCTCCTACCTATTTAATATTTTTATACCTATTAACTTAATTTTATTAAAAATGTACTCATATATATATATATATATATATATATATTATATATAACACAAAATTATAAAATATCAATTTATAATTTAGACTGAAACAAATTTATATCCAATAGTTTTTTAAATATTCAATCAAAGCTATTTAGTTATTTAAGTATAATTCTAAATAATTTATAACTTAATATATTGCAACGCCAAGCAATTAACAAGTCCCAGAGATTTTTTTTGTTTAGCAATAAGTCAATAGATATATTTTTGGTAAAATATTCATTGCACCCTTTTATTAACTTATTGTATATCACGTCATCCATTACCTATGCGAAGTTAAAAAAAGACGTGAGCGAGTAGGTACGTTGAAATAATATGTTGTTATACGGATATCTTCAAATGATACGTGATACGTTTCGGCATTAAAAATATAATTTCTTAAAATAAAAGCAATAAACGTATAATATCTTATCTGAACAAACGTAATGTGTGGTGTATAGAAATCTGCGGATAATCCTGAAAGTTTTATTTTTATGATAATGTGATTTTTGATCGGCGGCCGTCTTGGACGATAGTGTAATTATAGATAATCGTGTGCGTTATTGATTAGGTACCTGCAGTTTATCAGATTTTAATGTGTGTAACGATATTTCATTATAATACAGCATGAAAAATTGTTAGAAACTATGGTTTATGAAAACATTATTATACGCAGCGGCGCACCACACTGTTGGAACGCGTATCGCCGCCGCCGTCGAGAGGTCGTTAAAAAACGCGTCGGTCCTGTGCCTGAATATCACTATAATAGTATAATACTCACACAGTCATACGAGTTAATCGAGAACGTATAAGATTATTTTTTACTGCCGAGCGCAGTGCATATTAATAATATATACATAACGACTCGATCTCGCGACAATATTTTTATATTATGTACTTGTCACACCGCAGTTCGGCATATCGCGCTGTATTATACGCGTACACACGAGAGTACAGCCACGAGTTAATTAACGAAATTGCAATTTTTTTTTTATGCCACTCTCCGCGACGAGATAAAGCCCGGAACCGTTGATTATTATTATTATTATTATTATTATTATTGTTGTTTTTTATTTCTCATAGCGGCGGCGATTGAAACCGTGTTGTAATATATTACAGCGCCTGATATATTGTCGCCGCGACGTCGCATTTCGCAAGCGTGCTTCCCTCTCCATCCACCCTCATGCAAACTGTCGTACGATCGAACGCCTTCTCGCTGCAACGTTATCATAATGCTTAGTGCGCCGTATATATAATTTATATAAATATTAAGTACATTAATATATTATAATATGCACACACATATATATATATATATATATATAACAAGAAATGGTCTAAATGAGCTGCACCGGAGCCATAGTAAGAAAAACAATTATAGGGCTGGAGTGGAGTGGTATGTGGTCATTAAGAAGACAACGCGGATATATAATGTTTGCTAATTGTTTAGTTAGACTATTGGCATGCAAAACCCTTTCTGTGTGTGGGGCATAATTTTCTTACACCATCCCATCTACCCGCAAATAATATAAGTACGTTTTATTAAAAGACATCATAATTTCTATAACGTTCTACGAAAAACCAATATCATTCATACAAAATACCATCCACTTACCCACACGTTTTTCAACACAGGAACGTGTCACATAGGTATAACATTTCCGGCGATTTGATTCACGAATTATACCGAAATAATATTATTGGAAATCAGGGCTTGCAAACGTATAATAACATTATATATTACAAAAAACGATTGAAATTTGTAAATGTAATTAAAACGGAAAACAGCGAACAAAAAAAATTAAATACCACAGAACAAAACATAACACAAACCGTAATTTATAGAATATCATTAAACAAAAAAATATCGCAAACGAAATAATTTTAAAACCATTTGCTTAAAAGTTATATTAGTTTCATAGAAATATTTATTTCAAGTGATTTAGCAATCAATCCAAGAATTTATTATATTCCGTATCAGTGGCATACCCGCATTAGATATTATTTTTAACGATAAACAATAAATGCAAAAGTTGTGTAACGTTTTACTTTTAAATAATGATAAACGCAATTGTACACCGTTTAGATTGTAAATAACGTTAAACGAAATTTTGATTTCAAATTCAAGCCCTGTGCAAACCGTATTTTGCTTATGACGTCTAAAATTCATGTAAACTATACCGATTAAGTTACCCGACGACAGTGCATCAGTGATCTACTTCCGATCGACTTTATTATAAGTTAAACCTATTTATTAGGTATATATAAAAATAATACACCATAATACCCTGATTTTTTTGGCATGATATGCGTGTTTTAAAATCGTCTACGATTTGTGTAATCGTTAATAACTACTTATACACGTAATTATTACCCTAAGCTCGGCCGTGCGGATGATTATAAAATCAGAAAGCGATACATTATGTATAAAATAAATCATTTGTATAGGTATAATGCACGGCGAAACGCGGTCGCGAATCTCAACCCCTCAAATCGTATTTATGAACTTTTATAAAAATTGTCTGCGCAAAACTCGACTGGCCCGCCCACGTACGTCTAACTGTTCGCCACGATTTCTTGTTTTCTTTCTTTCCACCACGGCCAACGGGTCTGATATGCGTGCGGTATCGTAAACATGTCTCGCCGGTCGTTGTAAAATACACACAATAAGTTTAATTGGGGAATGGGATGCTTTTACAGTAGTGAAATCAGTAATCACCTTTCTAAAAAACTGTTAAAACTAGTATAAGTTCAAAATTCAATACGTATTTCTATTAGTTTTACATTACGTTTAAATTATAATTATAGGTATTTTATATAATAATAATCAAATATTATTTAAGAAAAAAAATAGTTTTAGTTAAAAGCGGAAAATATATAAAATCGTAAACGCGTCATTACAATGCAGTTATCGTTTCTGAACTCGAAATTCGAATCGGAGTAATATATACACGAGCTTTCAAATAAATAATAAATTGTTTAGCCCCTCATCTTCAAGTCAAAAATTTAAATTGCTACCATGATATATTATATAGATACGCACTGTATATAATAAAACTGTTGCGATTCTCGCCGGCATGCGGGCATTGACGTACGTCGTCGTTGTTTAAAGGTATACCACATACATGTAGTAATATGTTATATGTGCACAATAGTAGTGTTATATTGTGTGTTTTTTATTTACGTCAACCACAGCAGCAGGAGACGGATTTCGGTTTTTAGTTTTTTAGTTTTTTAATACATTGTGCTACACGCATCTTATTCAATGATATATTACATAATTTGAGGCGTATCCACACCAACCGACGTAATCGTGCTGCTCGTGTTATTACTATATATTGTATCCTCGCACGCGCCACATACAATAAGTACTTTTTTAAACATTTATTCCTGTCTTACATGTTAGAAAATATATACAATGGTTTTGGGAGCGCGCAGACACTATTGTAACGTGTCTCTCCAGAGATTGCAATTCCACCCATAGCCGCATGTAACCACGCCTTTAATTGTTACTTTTAAAATTCGCAGATTTCTTCTTTTATTCTGTAACTTCTAACATATGAGTTGGCTAGTTATAAAAGATAACATCATGTCCATTTTGACAAAATTACAAGATCACACAATCGATGTGTCGCCATAGTTGTGTTGTAAATTAGTCATCCTTTTTATATATTATACTGTGAAAATGAGGCGTAGTTGCAAAACGTCGTCTATCCACAACCATGTTTTTTTTTTTATTTATTTATGGACGTATCTTTGTTTGCAATTGGTCAACTTATATACAAAGTGTTTAATAAAGAATATCCTGTTTTTTTTTTAAACGATACATTTAATAAAGTATTCCACTTATACAATTGAAGAAGGTACCAATGAAAACTCTAGATTATCAAGTTTTTTTCTCACAAACGTTTAATATTTGTTTTTATCCCTCCTCCCACCAATGGTTATGAAGTCGCAGAGATAACTTGCAAACTCGCCTCAAATTCTGACTATAACATGTCAAATCCGACTAAACCAACAGACCTTACGATTATTTCTCTCAGCTCTTCAAAAGTTGTTGGCAACTTTTAATATACAGAGACTCACTGGATTCATTTGACAACTATACATATAGTACAACTGTACTGTATCACGGTACGACCAAAACCCGCGCGGAGTTATGATTTTTTGAAACTCGAACATTGTTGATGGAACACCCTTTACTGTATATACACCCGTGCCATGCTTGTATGCACTTACGCATTAGTTTCGCACAGCATTCGAATTTTCCTAACGCTTCAAAGCTATATAATATTTATGTTTAATGAGTACAATAACATTTATGCATATATATATATATATATTTTATACTTTTATGTTTATGAAAAGTGCACTGTGTGACTGTATATAATATATTTATAAACATCCGTTCACGCAGTTTGGTATTTTTTTTCAGTGTGACTTATGCCACAAGACTTTCAAACGCTCTTCTACACTAACGACACATCTACTTATTCACTCCGACACGAGACCGTATCCGTGTATGTACTGTGGTAAACGGTTCCACCAGAAGTCGGATATGAAGAAGCATACTTATATTCACACTGGTGAGTATCTCTTCTATGATAAAAATCGTATTATACTTAATGGCACTGATACGAAACCCCACGAGTGTGAGATATGTGGTAAACGATGGCGCCAGAAGTCTGATTTGAGGAAGCACATTTTTGTTCACACTCGTAAGTATCCCTATGATAATAATAATATACTGCAAAGGTACATAAAAAACAAAATTAAATTTTACTCGTAGTTTATTGAGTTTGATTTGATTTATTTTATTATTTATTCAACGTAAAAATGCACAAAAATGACGATGGTTCAAAATACTTCGTATACCCACCAGCTATATTGTCAAAACATGGTTTCGTAAAAAATATACGATGCATGGGTAACAACATTTATTAAGAGGGTATTTTAACTATGTAACGAGTGTCCATCTATATACGATAGTCTTCATACATTCAGTACGTACAAAAACTGCAGCTGTAGTGTTTAAGAAACATATGCGGGGACGAATTTTAATATTATGTATAATATACAGGTGACCCATTTAACGCAAGACGCTCAATATTTTTTTTATTTATTATTTTTTAGTTTCTTTTTCGTTTGAAGCATTACTTTCATTTTTAATTTCATAATTGGGAGTAGACTATTATTCCAGCATACTACTTTGATCAATGAAAAACGACATTTCGGACAAGTATAGTTTATTAAATTTGACAGTATTTAAAACTTACAAAAGCGGAATAGTGGACCAACAATTTGCGGAGTACCCCTGTAACACTTCACGCTGCTCAAAATAAAAAATAAATACTTATAAATCATAAACCATTTATTCAGGATTCGATTTTAATGCAAAAAAGTGAAAAATTCAAAAAAAATATAACAATACAAATAGTAAAATAAATAAAGCTTTTTAACGACTTAACATTTTGTAAACAAAATATTTTCAAAAACGTTATTAATTTTTTAAATAACGCGCGTGTCTTGCGTTAAATGGATCACCTGATATATACAGCTTATACCTATATTAATTATGTGGTGTGCTGGTGAATGGTGTGGGGGCCGCTGTAGGGGCGATAGATAAATTAACTTTTCCATTAACGAAAATCGCGTCACTATAATATTCTTACACATCGTATAGGCACACTTAGGCGTATGTGCAGTATAGTATGCACCGCAGCGGCTATACACGTAGTGTATTATTATTATTATATATTATTATAACAATATACTTAAGGCCGCGTTGTGTTTGAACAGTGGCACGAGGCGCGTTCGTGCGGTTACCCTCGAGAGGGTTTTTGACGGCGTGCGCAACAGCGGTTAGGAAGAGGTTAACAAAAAAATGCTGTTAGGTAAACGGATACGTGCGACTTAACGGTTCGGAGATTCTACACACGCACACACACGGTGCGCGCGTGGCGGTACCACTGGTTCCGGGTGGTGGTGTCGTGGTGCAGAAGATGCATTGGAGGGGGTAGGGGGCGCGAATGAAATGCAAGAAATAATATATATTTTTTTATACCAACACCTCCCCATTCGTTGCAATAATATTATATAATATTAATATCTATCACACATGCATATTCCTAAATATAACCCTATAAATAATACATGGACAGTAGCCCTCGGCGTGTATAATAATAATAATAATATTATGTTATATTGACTCTTTACGTCGCGTGTGTGATGTGCCGCCGCCGCCGCCACCGGAGCGAGTCGTAACAATAATTCCTTGAACGTGTCAATATTTATTTAAACGGTCGAGCGGAGCACGCGTCCGGACGCGTACATTTCCATATGGTTTTTTATTTTGTATTTTTTTTTACCACGCCGTCTCGTTACGTCCCCTCAGCGCGAGTTTATTATACTGTATTATTGTGTATTTGTATTTTTTAAACGAATATCGAACGATAAAGCGAAATTGATGACTTTTCCCGGTCCGTTTCTACCCGGTCTGTATGTGTTCGGTTGTGTGTTTGGGAAAATATACATGTGTAATTATATACCTATGTACAATAATAATCTTATGATTTATGTGTACGGTTTATTGATCCCGGTGGGGTGCTTTTGCGTTGTATATTTGTGTTTATATTTGCGCGATAAAAGTTTGTGGCGAGACCCGTGCATATAATTCCCGCAACAAGTCTGTCATACTTATTATTTTCTGTTATACTCGTATACTGGGGCAGAGAAATTGTAGGAAGGATTTTCGTATTTTTTCTGTGCCTCTAATTTACAATAATTCTTTAAGTCATAGATAATAGGTATATACATTCGGATTTGAGTCTTGAACATAAGCGCAATTGGGAGTCTAGGGGAGCTTAAGCCTTTAGTCTCCAAAAAATGTTTGTATGTTATAACAAAAAATCATTTGTTTATTACCATATAATAATTTTTAATAATATGTATTACCTATTATATTATTATTTTATAATCATTTTTAAAATTGATAAGAATTTTTTTTTTTTTTTGTCAACGATACTCAAACTTAATTGTATGGCATAAATTGGTTCAGTCTCCCAAGGAAAATATTTAAACTGAGCCTTAATGATCACGATCCAAAATTTAAAATGCAAATAAAAAATATTTATTTTATAAAAATAAAAATATACTGTCTAGCATATTTTTTTGACTTTTCAATAATAGAGAATATTTTATACATCTCTGAGGACAGTGTAATTATAATATACGTTATTTATAAAATGCCTGTAGGTACATGGGTTATATTGGTAATCATTGATTACTAATCTGTAAGTGTTCGTATTGGCCCGCTAGTTACTAAGTCGTATTTTATTTATTTCGTATTTAAGTATTTGAATGCAAATTTTTTAATAATTTTAGATTCTAGCATGCTCTCTCAACAACTTCTCAGTCCCACAGCGATTATACTCATTAGTAATTACTGTCAAAAGAGAAAATTCAGTAGAAAAACTGCAAATCGTCTCACACCCTTTACTCTCCATCACGTTATTATTTGTTATTGTTTTCTCTGCATGAAAAAAGGCAGTTATATACAGGTCGATAACTAAAATATATTAATATTTTATTATTAATTCCACCGGCGGGAGAACGCGGCGTGCATCACGCCATTCCGATTATATATATTACACGCCCGGTATCTTCGCATAATTTATTTATGATTTTTACGTTCGTTAAAAAACCTGTGCGGCGGCGGTAGGAAGGTCGAGCGTTATTACTTTATAATATATTTAAATAATATATAATCCACATATATATATATATATATATATATATGTACACCCGCGACGTGTGTACACACGACAGTTAATGGGCGCCCTGCGATTCAACATACACACGTGCGCCCGTTTTCGGTTATTTTTTTAGTAATTGTCGGCGACGACTTTATTATAATATTTTGTAAATAATGCGTAATAATAAGATATTTCGCCCGTAAATCAAACGTCCTTTAATAACGACGTTTACCTACTGGCCACCGACTCTCAAAACTCTTCACGGGGCATATATATTATATATATATACATATATATATATATAATAATAAATAATACATATATACATATATATATATGTTTATGTGTGCATACTATGTACTTGTATATATAAACACGCACACGTACGTGTATATATATATGATCATAACATAAGTACATACGTAGGCGTGTTTGCGTTGTTTGTCCGATCTGAATAATATAATGATTTATTGATAACCCTCTGAAGTATTATTATGTCGGTCGTGTATACCGCAAAGTGCGTGTGTTTGTGTGTATTATGTAAGACTTGAGCACTAATGTTATATGTTTATTATAGGTATATAGAAAGGTGGTATATAGGTATATAATGTCCGTTTAGACAGAGTCCCACCCCTGCAACAATTCCGTGAATCGTAATAATAATATTAATATTAAAGTTTCATCATATACACGTTTTAACAACGGTGTGCTCAGAATTTATCAATGGGGGGGGGGGGGGGGGGCTAAACAAAATAAATCATAATTTGATATGTTAACAAACTATTCCAATAAAAAGTCGTATAGTTATTGTAATATTTTATTATTGTATACTTTTTATAACGCATACATATATTATAGATATCTGTAGATGGTAGATAGGTACTGTTTTATAATACAAATGTGATACGATAAATTATATAAATAATACATTTTTTAAAACTCCAGAATACAATTATTTTTGGTATTTTATTATTTATTCGAAACATCGAAATGCGCATTCTTCAAGATACCATTTTAGAAAATGATTGATTTGATTATTGTAACATGTGGTCATAATATGAGAACGCTTTAGATAACAGTAGTATCATAATATTTGTTACTATTATGTTCATATCCATAGGCGAAAATAGCTTAAATTTTTTTGGGGGCGGACTTAAGCCTCACTCCCCCTCCATAATATTCTTAGTACCACAGAGTATAATAATTAATACTAATTACTAACTTTTGAACTGGGGGGGACTAAGTTTTCTTAAGGCCCTCCCCCCACTATTTGCACCAATGTTATCATACCGATCAAATAATAATATTATACTGTTACCTTATACGAGGTCGTTATTAACCGTTACCTCTACTATAATTATTGATAATACGCAAAATGTTTCTTCAAAACCGTTTTCGGAAATATCTTGATTCGTAATTTTTTTTTTTATTGTATATGATTTATACCAAAATACAGGGGGGGGGAGGTCTGAAGTACTCTACTGCGTTTTACGCGAATGATGTAAAACGTCGACTGGCCATGGTGTACGCAATATGTAATATATATAATAATAGTATGACGGCGAATGTAATTTTTCGCGGTAATCGCATTTTAATTATTGTATAGGTATATAAGGTAGTACGATATCATATAATAACCATAGCCGACTAATTAATCGTGTACGGTTAAATTGAACGGCGCGAGTCAGTTCCGCCGCCTGCGCACCGACTACTCTCCCCTGCCGACTCGTGCGCGGTTTGCACAACACCCCCGTATGCGAAGCACTGACGTCACGTGCAGGGATTGGTGTAAAGTTTGCGCGGTCCGTCCGGTCGTCGGCGGGGGGGGTGGTCATGACGGAGCGAGACGAGAAGGGGGCGCGTCGAATGTTTACGTACGCACACACACACACACACATGTGTATATTATATTATGTGACTTATTATATTGTATACGAAGTGATTATTTTCCGACCGAAATTCATAAATTTTGATTTGGAAGTTTTTGACGAATAATACACGTGCATCGCGAGGTTTATAAGTGTATTTTCACTTAAGTAACAATAATATAGTTGCGCATAGTTAAGAATTTATTCTTGTTGTGGGAAGAGGATATTTTTTAAATTATATAACATAATAATTTATATAATGTGTACCTTAATTTACTTTAAATAATATAAAGAGCATTTCTGCGGGCTGTGCATATTATACGCATTAAATATTTTATTGTTACCTACAATTCACTACTTACATATATTAGCTATTACAGCGATTAGTGGATACAGAAACCTACGTAAAATAAATTAATATATAACACGATATACACAGATAAATTTATATTTTTAAATTATAATTATAAATATTTAATTATTTAAATAAATTCGTAACAAATATTTATATTTAAAAAATAATATCCAATTGTCAGTTTAGGTTTTTTAGCCAATTTATCCATCATGTATCACTTTGTAAGTGTCAAATTAAATATACTTACTCATTTTATTCACAAACAGACAACAATTGTATCCAATCAAATAATATTATATATTACAGATACAGTTTTTTTAAATACACAAATATTAAAATAAAAGTTATTTGAAAAAATTAAAAAATATTTACTATATTTAGCATTGAAAGTTCATTAAAATTTTTCATTTTATAGTGATTTAATTTTGTTGTCTGTTATCGATCGACAGACGTGTAGGTAGTCAATCCGGTCTATCGTTATTAATAATATAGTGCAATATTCAAACTAAATATGTATGTTTTTCGTGTTTAATATTATCAGATAATGTTATGACATTAACAAATAATAACAATATGTGTTGAAAATTTAATAAAGTTTTTAAACAAAATATTATATAAATAACTGAATAATATATAATTGCTTATAATTTATTTATTTTTTATTTGTTTGTTTAAATTAACATTAAGAAGATTACTGAGCCTCACTATGAAAAACTCATATGGAGGCCCAGGGTTATCTTAGTTTACAGCAGAGCTTGTAAATTTATAGTAAAGTTATTATTATAATGTTAAATAAGGCAAAAATGATTGAAATTTGCAAACGTCATTAAAAATAAAAACGGTAAAGAAAATAGTTAAATACTACAAAATAAAACATAACAATTAAAAAAATTATAATATATCATTAAACAAAACATAACGCGTAACGAAATAATTTAAAATCCATTTACTTAAAAGTTATAATATTGGTTTTGTAGAAATATTTATTCCACTTGATTTAGCAATATATCTTAGTGGCCAA
>JACXSJ010003246.1:0-14257 GCA_014851325.1 Pentalonia nigronervosa
TTGACTCCTGATAAAATATGTGAAATAAAAAATAAACGCATTTAAATAATTAAATTTCGTGTTAAACAATTTATATAAATAGTAAGTTAGTAAACCTAAGTATCCTAAATCATTAACGAAAACTTTACAGTTCACTCTGCAACACCTACAATAATAGTGTAAAACATATAAAATGGATCATTAATATATTTTACATTGGTGACAGAGGGTTGTACAAAACTTTTAATCAGAATGTCTATGTAATATAATTATATTATTTACAAGTTACTAGTTATTGTTGAAACATACTACTTTATTAGTAATTACTACAGTAGTAGTTATAGCTTTTACAGTCATACATTTTATACATATTTTGTATTTATTATTATAACTCAATCAATAGATAAGTTAATAAGTTAACAAATAAAATTTGAATTAATTGGGTTTTCAAATGTGTATAATGTGTATATTTTCTTAAATTTTTGTCACTTAACATAAGTAGATGTGGATACTGAGTTTTAAGCTTTTAAAAATCTGATAAATTATTTGATTTTCATAATGTTCGAGATACTTTATGTATAATATGTAATTATTAAAACATCTATTATAATACAAATATACATTCAACGTTTTATATGAAAATGTACTATTTTTATTTTATGATAGGTATCAGAAAGATTCATGGACCTTATTGAGTTAAAAATACGCATGGGGGTTCGATAAAATGATATAGATACTGTAAACAAAATAAAGTACTTTTATTAAAACAGAAATTTAATATACTTTGTTAAACCATTTATTGTATAAATTATCAAATTGATCGATATAAACTTAATTTGCAGGTGCTAAGGTTATTGTGGCGTGCCGGGACGTTAAAAAAGCGGAACAAGCCGTGACGGAAATAGTGGCGGACGTAAAAGGTGAAAATCTAGGACAACTGGTCGTAGAGGAATTGGATTTGGCATCATTCGCTTCGATTAAACGCTGTGCAAAAAATATTTTGCAAAAAGAAAGTCATATTCATCTGTTAGTGAACAATGCAGGTCAGTGGGCATGTGTGTGATAAAAACATTTTAAGGGTCCATTGTAACGTTTGATATTGTAGGGGTAATGGCATGCCCTAAAGGTAAAACAGAAGACGGTTTTGAAACCCAATTTGGAGTGAATCACTTGGGACATTTTCTATTCACATTGCTACTACTGCCAAGAATCCGAAATTCAGTACCAGCCCGCATCGTTAACGTTTCGTCGATGGCTCACACAAGTCAGTTTCTATGAGTTATACAAAATTGATTTTAACACAGATATCTATTGGTTGATTCTTTTAGCATTAAAACGCTCATTATCTCAAAAAGTATTTTTGAAGTAAATTATTTACTAAATTTGATGTAATTATAAAACAATAATTTCGAAAATATCAATACTTTGTGAGATGATAGGTGTATTCAATGTTAAATTAATCACATATACATACATTATGCATTGCATTTAACTTGTACAAGTAATTTAATAGGTACATAAATTATATAAATTGTTATTATTTTCTTCTAATACAGGAGGTGTGATTAATTTTGATGACATAAACTACGATTTAAATTACTCGGCCATGGTAGCTTATAGTCAGAGTAAACTTGCTAATGTGCTGTTTTCAAAGGAACTTTCAAAAAGACTTGAAGGTAAAATGCATACAATTATTAGATTTATACTACTGAAAAACATTAGTGGCCATAAAAAAAATAATAATAATAATACGGACGAACACATATAGGTACCGGAGTAAACGTATACAGTTTACATCCTGGCCTCGTACTCACTGAATTAAGTAGAACAGTCAACCAAATGTACTGTCCAGGAATGCAAATCCTGGTTTGTTTCTTTTTCTATCCATGGATGAAGACTTCGGAACAAGGAGCACAGACTACTTTATATTGTTCTATAGACGAAAAATCTGGAAAAGAAAACGGTCTCTATTATAGGTTTGATATTTGTGTGGTACTCATATTTATTTCCTAACTTATCAATACATTTAAAAATAATATATATTATATGAATTGTTACTTTTTAGCAATTGTAAGGTAACAGAACCGTCAGCATTAGCCAAAAACTCAGAATTGGCCAAAAAACTTTGGGAAAAAAGTATAGAGATGGTAGGTTTAAAGGATTACGACATGTTCAACTGCGAAGATACTCTGCCTGGACCGTTAAAAGACATCTGAGCATTAATTTTTAATTTTTATTAATCCATATTATATTATATTTTACATCATTTTTATTTCATCCTAAGTCCCGTAGTTGAAGTCGTTCGCTACGCTCACACTTCGCTCGTTCTCTTATCTTCGCAAATAGTACTACAATATTAATTTTTTTTTCTCCTCTTGATCACCGAACACTGTTTCATCTTCACATTTACTAGTGCATTGTGTATAAATCTTACTAGACGTATAAAGCCTCCCATACACCATCAGTTTTGAATGACAATCAATGTGATTGAAATTCATGAATGACCGTATATGTGTATGAATGATGATGACTGATAAGTCAAATTTTATGACTGATGAAATTCAAACATGTTTGAATTTGTATCATCAGTTAAGATAATTGTCATTCATGATTGACAATATATTTCTATGAATGTACATTTTATCAGTCAATCAAGTCGAATTGTGTGAATCAGTCGTGTGTTCTTATTTGTGTTTCATATTGTCTTTTCGTAATTTTATATATTATATAGTTATATATTATTAGATTATGATGGGAAAATGTGTTTCTTTGTTTAAACCATTCTTTCATCCAAAATCTTTTTTTTCTTTTAGTTTTTTTCATTTTATCACACGCTAGGTAAATAGCAATTCCAATAATACCTTCTTTATTCATTTTATGCAAATTTTAATTTTCAATTTAAAATGATTTCACGATATACCACACTTTCAATAGTGATAATTGTGTTGACTTAAAATAAAATAACCGAATGACGGAAGATTGTCAGTTTTGATTGACCGTATATAGTTGTTATCAATCGTCAGTCAATGCTCAGACTTGACTGTCAATCACATTGATTGTCATTCAAAACTAATCGTGTATGGGGGCTTAACACTCACGTTTAACATTTATTGCATCTAAAATAACCTGAAAAAACCCCGTTGTTACGGTGTATACGATAACGCGTACGCGCATCGCCTTATCCTAAGTTCGTTATACTCGATAACCTAATTGCCTTGACTATGCCAAATTAAACTGAATTAAAAATAAAAATATTATTAATATAAATGATAAATCCTAAATATCCACAATCAAACACACTACAATATCTATTTAAATTCGAGTACAAATATAATTAAACGTATTATCTTCATTAGACACAAATATCAACACCTCAAATACTGATTTGACAACCCAAACAAACGTAATCTCTCCCTTCTGCACACAGAAACCTTTTTCAATGCCTCAAAGTAGTAGAAGCTGAGTTCTATACCTATCAGTTAATTTTACCTTCACACCACTAGACCTAATCAAAGAACTTAAAATACGTTTCTTTAAAGTAAAAAAATCACCAATATATTACATAAAGTGAACAAAAATTGCCTCCTGCCATTCTTCGTTGATCTCGAATCAACTTAGGTTAAAAATTTTACAAACTTAACTCCTATTTTCACCCAAAAATCAAAATCGAATAACCGTACAAGCCAAAAACAATCAGCCAATTTTTAATTATCAACAAATGGATACATCAATGCTTATGATGGTTATCAATCCAGAAATGTTCGATGCGGAGATCACCAATCACCTGACTGTCCCACTTCACACGACGACCTTCCAAAGTATGCCCTCTGCTCTGACAATCACCCTGCCAACTACAGAGGCTGTACAATTCATAAATATTTTCATCAAAAAAAAAGACATAACTCAACAAGTAATTTTATGAATGTTTGTTAGTCCGCAGTATTGTGTGTGTCGACTGTGTTTTTATTCTATAATAATGTAATTTATAAAGAGTAAAAAATGCAAAAAAAATACTTCTGTAACGATTATATGTACTTTTTTGAAAAATTTAGGACCACCGAAGAAAAGTCAATATGGAAATGTATAATAAAAAACGGAAATCTATAATCTAATAATAACTGCATAATTGACTGTATTATAATATTTATGTAATGCCTGTAATTTGTTCATAAATATTTTTTGATTTATTAAATATAACAATTAAAAATGTAATGTGTAATTCATAACGGTCGATTATCCTGGCAAATTTGTACCGGCGATTAATTCACTGCAATCCATTCTGCAGCTTATTGATATTGAATTAAGTTAATTGGTAAAACAATTAACAACCAGTGATATTATATGAAATATTACTTATATATTTTAAAATGTTATGCAATTTATTTAGGCGTAAACAATTTTATCCAACCGTGTTACTATAGTAGAAAAAAATTTACTAATAGAAATATAAATATTTAATAAAATATTCTTAGAATATACAACTGGAAAATATAGAAATAATATATAATTATAGAATTTTTGACAGCCTGTCTCCGCTCATAATCGTTCTTCGTATACAATGATTTTTTATTGAATTAATATTTAACAACACTTATGGCTGTTATCTACCCTTAAATGGTAGTCTAGCCAATATGGTGACAATTGTGTAAGGATCAGAGTTTAGGCAATTTTTATTCTTATCGTTACTGCCCGTGATCTTTGTGTTAGCCGTAAATGATTATTAAAAAAATAAAAATGTAACAATATAATATTATATGTGAGTATGAGTGTGATTCAATATGCGGGCGGACGTGGCGACTATATTTTACAGCACACGTCAACCGATTGCCTATACTCAACCCCTTTTAATAAACATAAAACTAAGAAATCTGCAATGACTAATTAAAGTATATTAGTATTAAATGTCAATAGTTTTTCGTTTGGTCAAAAAGTTACAATATAATATAATGATATGCAAATTATTTATGTACTTAATTATAATTTACAAACAACTTTTAAATTAAAATCTATACATCTAGATAAATTACACGTCGTTTAATCGGTCCTTCCATCCTTTTGAAAGATATCAAAACCTACTTTATCTCTTCGATTATGTACTAAACCATGTATCATAATACATAGTATTCGGCCTAAGCTTCATCTATACTAAAAATCTTAGTTGATTCTAATTGATTTACCATTGTAAATTGTTATTACATCACACACAGGACATTCAATGGCCAACAGGTATGTAACGTATAAGTAGATGAAGTTAGGTCATTACTCATAATTGGTAGGAATTAATAGGCATTGACATATTTATATTCTCATTACGTTAATCATTTCAGTTTTCTGCCGCACTAGAGTGGATGGTGTTGAATACAGGACAACACAAACTACAATAATGGTATTGCATAGTTTCACGAAGGAATCCGATCAATGAAGAAACCGCCCAGCAGCAACACTGTCCAGTGTCCGCGTAGACCACCTCTTTTATTTTAATATTATAGTAGAATAAAACGTAGTAATGGTATTTGTTCGCGGCCGTACACGTGTGACGAAATATTATTAAAAAATATTCTGCCAATAACACGACAAAACTATACGTCACTGTAAGAAGAATTCGGAACGAGGCACGTGAACGAATTCATAAAAAGAAAATACCGGTCCGTGCGAAGAACCGTACAAACTATGCGCTTGGCGGGCGGCTGCTCCGTCCGAGCGACGCGCGCGCACGCGCGGGCGCGACCACTTCTATCTGTATAAGAATATTAAAACACAATCATTGTGCGTTGGTTTAATATTTTTATTGCTGTTGCTCTGTGTCAATAACGGATTCGGATCGACGGTCGTCAGCCGCTCGGTGACCGCGGTCAAGTGTTGGTACCTCGGTTTACATGCTTTCTGCACCGCGGTAATACAACATTTTATTAATATTACACAGTAACCGCGACTGCTAACCACCATAGCTGATTAGTCGGCGGCGGCGGCGGCGGCGGCGGCGTTCCTGCTGTACACGAGTACACGACTGCTACAGACTGCCGAATTGCAGTCCACCGTTAACCGGATACCTATCACCAGCTGCGTCCTGCATCGCGACGGTCGTTGTCAAGTCGTGCGCTCCGCATACACGCCGCAAACGTTTTTATTACAATATACTTCCTAGGTAGGTAATAATAAATTATATTAAATCGTGTGTAGGTATGGGTATGCATTAAGACGATCGCGTAGGAAACAGCATACCAAAGCGTGCACGCACGTATATTTATTAAATAGCATGCGTACAGCGAATATTCGGGGAGGGGGAGGGGGAATAATACGATTACGATTTTACACTTAAATATTGTATTTAAACAAGTCATATATATATATATATATATATGTAGGTCGTATATACAATAGTAACGTAAGTATATTATAAAATATGGTATGTTACCTAAATATTTTTTGATGTGTACATATATTTTATTTTAATAATATATATTGTATAGATACACCGCGAAGTGGGAACAATGTTCAGCAATAAGTGCACGAGCAAAGCCAGGCTGGACGGCAAGACTGCCATCGTCACCGGTTCAAACACGGGCATCGGCAAAGTCACAGCAAAAGAATTCTATAGACTAGGTGAGCGCACACAAACTATTAGGCACTTACGTGATATAGATGCACGCAGAAGGCAGGCGCCCGTCGTGGTCACAAATAGCGTTTCGAATTTGAGGGAGAGTGTGAAACGATTTTAATCTGATACGACTGTTACGACTTAAGTCCGAAAAGTGGCCAATGTGCATATTATCCGGATAATGTACATATTGGTCATAAAATAGATACTCCACGTTTTAAATCATAGTTATTCGTACGTATTAGCCATTGATGGATGGATGAAGTAACTATATTATCGAAAGAAGAACGCAGATGAAATCAACTGCAAGCTACACGTATGGCAGGTGGACGAGCACCATCAGGGGCGGTCGCATAAGACTCATAACGTATAAAGCCGATATAGACTTTTAACTTACAATAATAATAATGATAAATAATATACCTACTATAACACAAAAGTAATTTGATAATTCATGATGTGACTGCCATAAATAAAGTACACATAAATGCAAAACGTCTATTGATTTTTAATCGTTCGTATAATACAGTATGTTTTTATTTTATTTTATGGCTTCCCCTTGGTTTATTTGTTGGTGTTAACTTCAACAGGGATATAAACGTTGTCTGTGTAAATCTTATTGAACTACAAGTTGTGATAACCGAAAATTGCCTAGTAAAGTAAAATAGGAAATGTTCTGTTTTTATAGGTAAGGCTTGAAAATGTAAAGTTTCAAATAAATAATTCATATTGAAACCAAAAAAAATCTAAAAAATATAGAAGCACAATTTTTTTACACACATTTTAAGTTAAAATTCAAAGAAACAATAAGATTTTAGTTATTTTGTTGTAATTCAAAAATATTATTCGTGGAGCCTTGAAACTTTTTTGTTCATTATTATATTTAGTATACACAATTTCAAATGCAATATTTTAGTAAAATTAATTCAACCTACTGTAGTAAAATAAGTTGCTTTAATATAAATATAAATACATCATAAATGTATATACTATAATATTTTCTTACTGTAATGTTGACATAAAAATCATAATAAACATTATAAATCAGTTACGAGTTTCAAGGGCCAGCGAGTGTACGAATACATCGAGTTTCGTTATAACCGGTTAAAAGCGAAAAAAAAAACAAAAATACAGACGATTTTATTTTAGTCGAGATTTATACTGTATTATTACATTTGTGCATATTATTTATTATTATTAATTATAATTGAAGATTTAATACTGTATTTATGAATATATATATTACTTAAACATAATTCAATATATTTTTATGCACTTGAATTTAATTTCTTGAAATAATCTTTGCTTCATGAAATATTTGGTGTTAACCGGAGTTTATAATAAAAACAACGTTTTATTTTTCTCATCTACATTGTCATATTTTGTACAATACAATTTCTCAAGAGTGCAGGTTTTGCAGCACGAGCTTCGGATATTGATGGTACGGTTTCAAAATCGTCATCAAGCTCATCAGTAACATTATCTGGCTCAACTCGATTGCTGGTCATGACATCTTTGATTATTTCTTCATCCGCTGCAAATAAATAATGGCTAAAAGATAGAGACCTGTTCATAATAACTGAAAGGTCGTTAGCATATTTCGTTTTATATCAATTGTTGAAACTGATATATTGTTATAGTCATACTCGCTGTAAACGTATATCTTAACGTACAATCTGAGCTCGTGCCGAGATCTATAGCGTTTGGCTCGTTCTAACCTATGCTCGTTTTAGTGATTTCTACAGTAATTTGTTAAACCATAATTACTATATATTTGACATAATATACCTACTATACCAGTTAGAGATCAACTAATAATTACGCTACCGGGTGCAACTATACAAACTACAAGTGTACTACCGTTGTATCAAAAATAAAAGTTGTATATTATATAACAATATAAAATAAAATAAAAACAGAATTTTATATCCTACATTATTCCCAAACATAATAAACAAAGTCCAAAATATAGTAAAATTATATAATTATATGTAAAGTTTCGTTTATACTTTATATTAATAATTAAAACGATGATTTCAGGTGCGAAAGTCATATTGGCGTGCCGAGACGTTAAAAAAGCGGAACAAGCCGTGATGGAAATCGTTGCTGAAGTACAGGGCGACGGTCTTGGGCAACTGGTTATAGAGGAATTAGATTTGGCATCTTTCGCTTCTATTAAACGCTGTGCGAAAAGTATTTTACAAAAAGAAAAACAAATTCACCTGCTGGTGAACAATGCCGGTCAGTTTAATGCACGATGCGTGTTTAACTTCAGTGTTATACTTTTATATAAATCTAAGGACCTACGAAATGTAACTTGAACGAATATTGTAGGCGTGATGACGTGCCCTAAGGGTAAAACCCAAGATGGTTTTGAAACCCAATTTGGAGTGAATCACTTGGGGCACTTTCTGTTCACAGCGCTTCTGTTACCAAGAATCCGAAGTTCAACACCGGCTCGCATTGTAAACGTGTCGTCTCTGGCACATGTATGTAAGTTACAAGACACTTTTATATGATATCGTATAGATGTATAATAATCTTAGATAACGAATCCGTTGGATAAGATTTACAAGAATTTACATGAATTTTTTACAAGAAAGGGAGGAATGACTTAATTTTGAAATCAAGCTGACATTTAAAAAATCAAGCAAATTGACACATTGTAACCTACCAATGTTTTAAATATTTTTATCTCTTTTAATATTTATAATATTGCTTATTAATCAATGAAAAATAATACTTACTTATGTAAAACATGTAAATAACGATAATTAAATATAATATTTCAGCAAAAAATCAAAATTATATTCAACTTAATTGCATACTGCTTTAAAAATTAAAATAATTAATTTTCCCAGATGTGACGAGTCAGGCCAGAAATAAAAACCTATTCTCTAAAAACATACAAAAATATAGAATCCATTTTAAATTAATAACAAAATAATTTTAATATTCCATACTATAAAATATTAATACTCATAAAAATGGACATCTATTGATGGGATAGGGATTGTTTTAATAGAGCTAAGCTCCTGAGAACGGCTTACTATAGAAAATTGTTTTTTCTTCTTTTAGTCGGTTCAATCAATTTTAAAGATATCAATCATGACGCAAATTATTCACCCGCCATAGCTTATAGTCAAAGTAAGCTGGCCAACGTGTTGTTTTCGAAAGAACTGTCACGAAAACTCGAAGGTAATGAAACTTGCAAAATCTTTCACTATAATAATGCATTATACATATTACATTTGATAAAAAAAACAGTATTCAGGTAATTATTACCATAATATAATAAATAAAAAAAAATGTATTTATTTAGGGACCGGAGTTCACGTGTATAGCTTACATCCTGGTATCGTACGCACCGAATTGACTAGAACACTCGACCAAGTATACTTTCCGGGTATGTGGTTCTTGGGTCGCATCTTCCTCTATCCATGGGTCAAGAATCCAAAGCAAGGAGCTCAGACCACTTTATATTGTTCTATAGACGAGAAATCCGGAGCAGAAACCGGACTTTATTACAGGTATTCAATATGGGTTATTGCAGAATTTTAACTACATTTAAATCTTTGTACTTATATTATTATTTATACATTTATTAATAAATATAATTTTTTTTTTAGCGATTGTAAAGTGAAAGAACCTTCGACGTCAGCCAGAGACCCGGAGCTGGCGAAGAAACTTTGGGAAACTAGCATAGAAATGGTCGGCTTAAAGGATTACGACATGTTCAACTGCAGCGGAGACACAATCCCAGAACCTTTAAAAGACATCTGAACGAAAATGTCTTTTCGTTTTTTATCAATAATAATATACCTAAATAGTTTCGTTTCGTTTTTTTTAATTGCTTTTTTTAAATATAATTTTTAATATATTTATATTTTTATCAAACATTTTTTTTTTTTTTATGGCAACGATAGTTTTATTTGTAACATGTTCGTTGTTCACGAACTTATAATATAGTTATCTCCCCCCCCCTCTGGTATTATATAATAAACGATGACAGAGAGGACTGCTTTCCACATGCCTCTGCCATCGTTTATTCTGAAAACAAAACAATAACAAGAAGGTTTTAACATAATACGCCCAGTAATGCACACATCTGGCCTTCGGCCCACAGATAATAATTATTTTACAATTAACAAACGATTAGCTGTCTTCGTTCATTCTTCCAATAAACAAAATAGTTATCTAAGTAATGGTATCTGCATGATGCATGAACATTAAACATTTGAACGTAAATGCATTTACGAGAACCGGCTTAATGATATTATTTTACCACTATATTATAAATTTCTTACAAAATATGATATACTGTTAAATCAATCATTTAGCATTTGTAAAAATATTAAAATAATCTATCTGAACGTTGACCCGCTCGTGTAGTTTGGTTTTCAATCTACGCGATAATGCTGCTCAAAACCACAGTGCCGCAATTACTTTTATAATAGGATTAGTTAAATAATATTATATTTTAATTTGGAATAAAAGAATTTTAAAACGTTAATAATATTGAAGTGGAAAAATTAATTTTAAGATATAAGAAAGTCGTTTTTGAGTAAATTCCATGTTTAATTCAAATATGTTTTCTGAAAATGTATCGGATAAATAGGTTCTTAATTAATACGATTGGCAAATGATTAATATTTTTAACTAAAAAAAAGTATAATATTCGTGAATACGTACATGTGCGCACACACGCTGCTGTCATTGCAGTGATGCGGATCATGGAGTTTTTATATATATATATATATATAAGCCAACAATTAATTATATAAATGTTGAACGGTTAGGTTTAAGTACGATGAGGAGGCTGTGAACACAGAATAACTATATATAAATTATAAATCCTCGGGACGCGTTTTGTTGGACCCAAAAGTGATGAGGTTCTTAAATAGTATGCGTACAAAACACTCGTTTCGTCGAAAAGTCGCACTGCACACTAGCATAGATGGGAAAAAAACGAGCGCGGTTTACGTAATATGCAAAAAATAATTTGTCACTTTCCGAAATCTGAAATAACACAGCATCATAAAAAAATAGCGCATAACGACTACAAAATAAACAAATGTACCTTAATTATTCTGTGTTACAATATAGATATGTATATTGTTTATGTTTTTGCATCGTACCGTTGTTAATCGTGGCGTGATTAACAAATTATAATTAAATTATTTATGGGTGTGCGTCCTCATATAGCTAACCACACAAAATGAGTTCTGCCAGACGCAAATTTGCCACGTTGTATGAACGCGAGACGGTGACATAAACACACGTGGGTCACGTCGTTTGCATAAGAGGTCTATGATTGTATCTTATAAACGAACGCCGGTCGTGAAGAGGCCCACGGAGTTTCAATTAAACAATTAATTCATCCTAATTAGTATTACTGAAACTATATTACTCGTGTCTGTGATCGGCAGTCATAACGGCATAGAATCTGCGAGTATTTTTGTCAATTTTTGAAAAAGAAAAACAGAAAATTGTTTAAACAAAATATTTGTAATAATATGACGTATAAAAGTATTGTTTTACATAAAATTATTTTATTTTAATTGTTAAATTATTGCGATGTGTACTGTAATAGTGTAATACTGCGGTGTAACTTTACGATAATGATTCACGGTAACTAATGTTATGAATGCTATAATGTAATATAATATTTGATGAAATATAAGCGATGACGGTGGTCGCGACAGCTGTCGGTATTATTAAATTCGTCGGCTTCATTACTAGAGGTATGCATTTTATCAGTGTTAAGTCAGCTGTAGACTATTTCGACGAAGGGCACGCAAAGTTTAAAGTTTAAAACAATAGTTGTGCAATTCGTGCATCTATACGTGTGCGTGTTATGTGATATATTTATCATAAACTGTATTCATGCTATTTTTGTTACCTATATTAAACTATTATATTATAGTTGTCCGTCGATCTCACTCCCAAAGTAAAAATGTTTAGCGGCAAATACACGAGCACGGCCAGGCTGAATCGCAAGACTGCCATCTTGACAGGCGCAAACACGGGGGCATCGGCGAAGTCACAGCCAAACGATTTTACGCACTCGGCGAGTCGTAACTAGGGCTTTTTTAAGTAGGGCTCGGAAGTTGTTGCATTTGCATGTTTTTATTGGACTATTCAATTCATTACTAAGTAAGCTTGACATTATTTTCACGACAATACGAAAAACTTTTTTTAAGTGCATATTTGTAGTTTTTTAAGTGCATAAGTCCATGCATATTTAGTACTTTTTAAGTGCATTAAGTTCCGATACTCATAACTCATATTATTACCTATATAAGATAGCATAAATTATGCGGGTACCTGTATGAGCAAGTTGTCGGAAGGTTCTTCTAGGGCCGTGCAAATTGTGGAAGGATACCATCGAAATAGATATGTACACTTGCAGAATACCCATGTAAAGATTTACCAGTCACCTGTTACTGACTCGTCGTTTATGTTTCATCAGCGAGGTAGAAACGAGTAATATCAAACTCTACAGTTTAAAATCTTAATTTTCTGATTGATTTACTAAAAGTCATAATACATTTCATCCATATACTATATACCTAGATACCTATAATTTCAAATTACTATGTAGTTATATTACATAAAATCATATTATACCTAATAATTACTTTATAGTATATGCGATTTCTTTTTGGGAAAATAATATGAACCTCTCATGAAAAATTCCAAAATTCACCACTGGTAGTCACTATTATAACAAATAAAAAAATAAATATCACTTATAGCAATATAAATATATGATTAATTATTTAAATTATTCTTAGAAATATAGGTTGGCTTATAACCGATCAGAATCGTTTTTCTTATGCTATGACTTATCATTGCATATTTGGATTCAAATTTAAATTTTAACATACTCAATACTGATTAAAATTTAGTATTTACAGTGACCTACTCAATGATGAAGAACACGATTGACTCCTCCATTTTTTATCACAATATTATATATATATATAATTATATACAAAGTGACCAATAATTTAACTCAAGACACTCATTATTTCAAAAAATATTTACATTTTTGGAAATATTTTTGTTACGTGGTATGAAATCGTTACAAAACATTTTTCAAAAAAAATTATTTTTTTAAATATTTTTCAACCTTATTATTTTTTAAGTTCTTTTACTTTTTTAAATTACAACATAGTTTTAATCTTATAATCCAAAGCTGAATATTTTTCTGAGCATTTTGATACATAAAAATTAAGTTTTGGACAAATAGTTATTATGAGTTATGAGTATTTGAAGTTTAGATTATCAATACGGGGTGGTAGTGGGTACACCGCAAAATGTTGGTCCACACTCCGCTTATTTAAATTTCAAATACTTATAACTCATAAACTACTCATCCAAAATTTGATTTTTATGTATCAAAATACTCAAAAAAATATTCTGCTTTGGATTATAAAATTAAAGCTGTATGTTGTAATTCAAAAAAGTAAAAAAATTAAAAAGTAATAAGATGAAAAATATTAAAAAAAAATTTTTTTTTTTGAAAAATGTTTTGTAACGACTTCATACGATGTAACAAACATATTTCCGAAAACTTAAATACTTTTTTCAATATTGAGTATCTTACGTTAAACGGATCGCACTGTACTTAAAAAAGGGTGAAAGCAGCAAAATATGAAAAAAAAATAGTGTACT
>JACXSJ010003246.1:14357-27148 GCA_014851325.1 Pentalonia nigronervosa
TGGTAAATCGCTCCCTCACAACCGCCACGCACCCCCCCCCCACCACCAAAAAAAAAAAAAATTAAATACAGCCATGTGATTAATTTTAACAACCTTCAAGCATCCATTATAATTGTAGTCGAATTTATTGTAAATATCTAAAACGTACACAGTTTAATATTTGTACCTATTTTCAGGGCCACATTAAAGGAGCAAACATAAATATGACGCCCCTAATTCAGTATAACATGCCATTTTTTACAAGTAAATAACACAAAATTTTTTTCTCGCTACGCTTGAACACTTTGTAACATACATTCTTACAAAATAACTATATGCTTACTCATCTACGCTACACATCACCAATTATTTATATATATACTGTCTTTTAAAATGGACAGATAAACATAAACCAGTAACAATTTATACATATTATTAGATAGCAACTTCATTAATATTTTTTTTAAATTCATAAAAAAATCTATACCTACCTATAAATTATAATAATGATTAAAGAATAAGAAATGTATTATAGTTACATATAATATATAACATTATCCTAAAATTTGCCCCAGTTCATAACTTTTGTTATTTCTTGCAAAAATAAATAGTATGAATTCTTACAAATAAGTAAAAAACTAAATTGCACATTCTTACAAAATCATACATTGGATAATTTTTTGTCGAGATCAAAGACGTACAAGGATTTCAAAAAGAAAAATTCGATAGGTACGTATATCAAATACATACAGACTTCGATACGGTATGTATCGCAAGTATACGTAGACGTGTAACGTCTTAAACGCTAAATATTGAATCAATATTTATACGTATCATACACTTAAATATATTTCTTTAAAATACTGATATTTTACAGAAGTGGTGGTCGATTATCTAATTATTAATCGGCAATCGTATATTTAATCTATAAAATGTTAGAAAAAGTTAATACTTTAATAGTAGGTAGGTACGAGATAAATCGACATTCAAATTGATTTTTACTATACGAATAAACCCTGCGAAACAATTTGGGGTCAAATTTAGAACTACCACTACGCCGTACTAAACACTTGATAATAATAAGTATTATAACAGGCATAATGAATATGATATAATATAATAAATTATTAAAATACATATTTTTCATACAAGACTTATATGATATGTAGGTATCTACTTACTGCACTGTATGACCCAACAAATCTAAATATTATAATACTATACTATATAACAGACGACAGATATAGGTGATAATTGTGTAATAGGTATAGATATATTATTATTTATTAAATTTCGATTACACATTTTTTTTTTCATCGCGAACATTGAATTATAATCAAACGGAATTCATAATTAATATGCATTAACAAAAAAATTAATTATTATACTGCGGTATACAACATTACAGACACAAAGGTCATATTGGCGTGCTGGGTCGTTGGAAAAACAGAACAAGCCGTGTTGAAAATCTTGGCAGAAATAAAAGGCGATGGCCTCGGACAACTGGTCGTTGAGGAATTAGATTTGGCGTCCTTCGCGTCGGTCAAACGTTGCGCGAAAAGCATTTTATGAAAGGAAA
Source organism: Pentalonia nigronervosa (assembly GCA_014851325.1). Taxonomy (NCBI): domain Eukaryota; kingdom Metazoa; phylum Arthropoda; class Insecta; order Hemiptera; family Aphididae; genus Pentalonia; species Pentalonia nigronervosa. The sequence continues at coordinate 15,916 of JACXSJ010003246.1, forward strand.
AACAAATTCACCTGCTAGTGAACAACGTCAGTCAATGGTACACGCTTATCCACAGCTGCGCATTAGATGCTAGAGTGCAACTTTGGATTAATAGGGATTAGCTGTAGGTGGTAGGCACATTCTGTCGTCGGCCAATTATCAAATGGTCAGGTCATTCACACATAATATTCTCCCTCTTTTTGGTATACAAATCGTTAAAAATTATACATCATTATTATTTATTTTGCATGCCTAATAAAACCTAAATTAGTATTTAAATAAGTGATTTATATTTAAAATTATTTTAACTTTGGAAATTTTGAACTATTATTTGTAATATATATTTACAAATTACTTTTTTCTACCCTTAGTTTTTTCAAGGAGAGTATACGTATACCTATTAGGCCAATCGTGTAATTTAGATTCAACTCGACTATAAGGTAATACTTAAGTATATAGTTACACGGTTATTATTATTATTGCAGACGTAATGACTTGTCCCAAAGGAAAAATCCAGGGTGGTTTTCAATTCAGCGTCAATTACTTGGAGCACTTTCTGTTCACGTCGCTCCTGTTGCCAAAAAATTCGAAACTCGAAGCCCGCTCACATCGTCAACGTGTTGTCAATGGCGTATACAAGGCAATTCCAAAAACGCGTCAAAAATGTGTCCATAAATAAAAAAAAAGTTCAAAAATATATATGTATATTTTTCTTAAGGTTTGATCAATTTTGAAGACATTAACTTCGACAAAAAAAAACTCGATTATAGCGGCTTACAGCCAAAGTAAACTTGCTAATGTGCTGTGGTCGAGTAAGCTGGCACAAAGACTCAAAAGTACGTAGGTACATAGACTCGCGAAATTTAACGCGTTCCGAGTCACCGACGAACATAACTTATGACAATAATTAAGATTATCAAATATAGTGTAAAAGACGATTATTTTATAGTTATATTATCGGTAAATGTATGTGTTCACAAAAATATTTTTTTTACATGGCATGTAGTCTTTACAAAATAATGTAAAACAAATTGTTTTTCAAAACTTGTTTTTATATGAACAGAAATTATGTAGAAAAATTTTTTTTATTAACACATACATTTATCAAGAAAATGTATAGTAAAATGCTGAATACGCATAATAATCATCTGTATTATGTTATCAAGAGACTGGTGTTCACGTACATGTACAGCCTACATCCGGGAATCGTGAATACTGAATTAGCCAGAACGATAGACCAAATGTACTTCCCGGGCATATGGCTGTTGAGCCGCGTTATTCTCTTTCAATGTGTAAAGATGTCGGAACAAGAAGCTTAGACTACTTTGCACTGTTCGATAAACGAAAAGGCCGAAGAGGACACCGGACTCTAATACAGGCAAATTGTTTTCAGAGTTATGTGTTGTATTTTACAAATTTTTATTACTGTCAAATTGCGCGTTTTAGTAATTGCAAGGAAAAAAAACCATCGGCGTTAGCCAAAGACCCGGAATTGGCGAAAAAACTTTGGGCAAAAAGCGTGGAAATAGTCGATTTAAAAGATTACGACATGTTCAGCAGCAGCGAAGACACGCTCCCCGAACCATTGAAAGATGTCTGAATTGTAAATGCTACGTGTATTTTTTTAAATGTTTTTTATCAATATATTAATTTTATTAATATAATTAATATAATACATTGTTTTCATTCCAATCGCCGTGGTTTTACATTAGTGTAGTTGTTGCTTATAACAACCGAGTGTTAATTGAAAAAAGTATTTATCGCAGTTTTTATAGTTGAAAACACTTCAATATCAAGAAAAATTTTTGTTAACAAATATTATAATTATAATATAATATTACCTTTTATGGACGAATTACAGAAAATCCAACAAGTGAGGTCTACACCTAATATTTTCGCAATTTTTTTTTATTAGGTCTGGTGACAATTACTAAGTTTATGCAATAGCTGCAGCTACATCGTTTTTGAAAAATCCAAAAATAATTTTCTTTTTTATGGGATGATTTATTTTTTTTGTATATATATTTTTTAATGTTTATATGTTGCAAAAAAATAATGCACAAGTGTATACCCATTGTACACTATTATAATAGTTTAATTTATCTCAAGAGACATAACGATCTCCTAAACTGAACTCCTCAAAAATGTCTTTTGCCACAATTGTAAGCTATATGAGTAAAGCATAAAGTATTTTACATTATTTTAGTTAGATAAGATGGTCAAGTTCATCGAGTTCGAAGCAGATGAAATTGAACAAAATATTGATACTCAATCAGAAAATAAATATCATACAGAAAAAAAAGAGACAATACTAAAAGGAAAAATGGAAATTAATCAGTTGTACAACAAAAAGACAAAACTTATGAACAGGACAACAGCGACGTTGAGTATTAAAATGTGTATACTTTAGTGAATAAAATATTATTTTTGGTTTGCACTACATAGAATGATTACCATGCAAATGACCAATGCCAGGTTGGAAATATTGAATATCAGAGACAAATACATTAAATCTGTGTTAGCCGACGTTAACAAAGAATTGTTAAAAGTGCGTAACAATAAATCATTTTATCAGAAAATTCTCAAAAAATTAATACTACAGGCAATGTATCAAGTAGTTCTGTTGAAATGGTAGATTGTTGAACAACAAATTAACACTTTAATTTTTGTATATTTCAAGGTTGTAGAACAAGAAGTAAGCTTGATACTGGTATCAGACGATACGAAATGCGTAACCTGTATGATTCCTGAATTAAGAAAAATATATTTAGCTGACACAGGAATAAACATCAAAATAAACATTGATAATGGTATTAAGTTACCAACTCAAGAAATAGGAGGTGTCGTGGTCACTGCCAATGACCGAAAGTTACTTGTTGAAAATACGCTGGTAGTACGTTTGCTTTATCTCACCCAACAAGCTATTCCAATAATACGCACTGGACTGTTTGGACCAAATCCTACTAGAACTTACTTAAGGATACATAATTAAAAAACTAAACTTATTATATTATTTAATATTTATGACTAAAAGTAGGATATTATATCACAGGAATAAGATTTTAAGTACTAATGTTAGTGTAAGTCATACTAAATTTGAATAAGATCTTGATATTTAGGGGTATTTGTATCTGTTGAGCTCATGTTATCATCACTGAAACATTAATAAAATTTCAGTAAAAATATAATTCAAATTAATCTTGAATCTAATAAATTCACCTTATTAAAACTGATGTAAACAACGACGTATCATAATGTTCAAAATCTAAAAAAAATATTGTTCGATTGTCAGTATGACTTTTATCAGTATTGTAAAATTCAATTAACTATAATATATTAATATACCAATTGATGTTTTCTGGTCGTTCACATCTGAGAATAATAGACTTTGAGCTTCGGGTACAGTTTTATTGATTGGAAATGATATACCCTCACCAAGGCTGTGGGAGAATTATTAGTATTAATACATGCAGTTAAATAATAAACTAAAATTTAATTACTAATGTTAATAAGCTATAGAACATATATTAAATATAATACCAATATTTATGGTTCAAACAAAAGATTTTACCTAATTGTTATAATAAAATAAAAACACTTTTTTAGTATATTTTGTTAGAAAAAACACTCTTGATATTATTTAATACTGTGTTATTTATACAGGTTCATAACATGTAGAGTAAACAAATATTACCAAAAATATACAAAATGTCAAAAATATAAAATTGCTCACCTTATTAAACAAATTAAAATATAATGTACCTTAATAGATTAACATCAATAAAATTAAAAGTAATAATATATCTATATGGATATTGCAATTTTTAACTAATAAGATTAAAATAAACAATAAGAGAGAACACAACACAATACTGATTTGAGCCTTATGAATACTTGTTTATTTTTATATTGTGCATAGAATAAGTACTAATCGTGTCTTGGTATATAAAAATTGTCTAAACGGTAAATGGTGTCCTGGATTTGTTTGATGATTGCCTAACATTATCATTAGACTTCAGGTCGCTCGCCAACGGATAAATTACACCATCCCCCAAACTAAAACAGAAAATTAAAATCAGGCAACGAATTACGAATATTAAGATGTATTCCCGGAAATATATTTCACTACTCGTATGGGAAATTAGTAAGATAACGCTAAGAACGGCTGTTAAAATAAATTTTACTAGAATCAAAATGATTGATCCATAACACAGAAAATAATTTAAACCACATATTTAAAAAAATAAAAATAGACTGAACAAAATAAAGCCTTTCTATACGTTTTCATAACCATTTCATAATAATTAAATGCACTTTACCAACTCATAAAAACAGTTTAATACTATAAAAAAATGTTTTACTTTTAAAACAAAAAAATAAATTGAAATTACAAAGTAAAAAAACTTTTCTTAACATTAGGTAAACATCAAAAAATCAAAATAGAATATTAAGAAATTTGACATTTAAGGCGTCTACCAGCCCACTAAATTCTAAGGAATATTTATTAGGGAACTTCTTATGCATTCAGCCATTAGCATAACATGTTAATTATAAATGATAAATATTATAATTATTAGTTTAAGTATATGGGTATATTAAATACATCAGGACTATTTAACATGCTCTGGTATATATACCAACAATTATTTTATGACCTTAAAAATAAATTATTTTTTCACTTAAACAAATGATTCAAATTTTAATAATACCTCATGATGTACTTATTCTGAATAATTTTTGGAATTCTTCTAATAAATAATAGGAGCATATTATTTTTAAAACTATTTTTATTTAATAATATATTTTAGCTTGACATTCTGAAGAGACTGTTGTACTTGCATATGTTGACTCTATTTTACCAATGCATAAAATAGCAGATTTTATATTTTTTATTTTTATTATTGCATTGAATTAATTTTTTTAATTTAAAGGTAAAAATATAATCTCGGACACAGGTAGGCTTTTTTGATATTAAAATTTTGAAGCATGTTATGAGCATTTTAAAATTGTAAATCTCTGGAATCTAATTGTTTACTGTGGTTTTAAGAACACCAAGGAATATATTAATGCGAAAATAACAAACATTTAAAATTTGTTATTACTACCTCTAATACATAATTCATATCAAGAATTGAAAAGGAAAGCTAGTGATAAAGAGACATGGAAGTTGCTACAAACTAATCATTAGATTGAATACTGCAAGAGAGATTAATACCTCAAAAATGAATTTATTTTACAAATAATTTAATAATATGGTATAAATTCCCTGGCTTTTGCACACAAAATATACTTCTAAAACCTCCAAATTTCATGCAATAAAAATGTCTCGTTTATTTTGTTATTTGTATACATTTTATCATGTATTACAATAACCATCAGTACTATATTAAATAAACTTAATAACTACAAATTATTTTATTAAACTTGCTAACATTTCTATTTAGGTAGATTTAAAAAATCAACAATAATTTCAACTTGGAATCTCAATTATCTCTCAAATCATAATAAAATAAACTAAAAAATAAATAATATGTTTGTTAGCCAGACTTTGGCAATTTAAGTGTACTGTAGTTATAATTAAATATAATTAAATTTGTAAAATAAAAAAAAATTTAAAATGTGATAAATATGTTTTATATATAATGAATGAAAATAATATTCATTTGTTTATTAATGACTAACACGTTTCCATAATTGGTAAGTGCATTTAAATTTTGAATATCCTTTTTTTACTCACCGTGTGTCTATAGGAAAAGGCCATAAAAGAACTTCTTTACCAAACACTTCTTGTATATTTCTACAGCATCCTAAGTTGAATCCATTTTTATCACTACCTTCCAAAAATTTAGGAGGACGGAAAGACTCTAAAAATAAATTGAATAATGAACATATTTTATAACACATATAATTAATAATACATATTTTATGTTCTAGATAAAATGATATAGTCGGAAATTATAAACAGTGTCAAATTTTATTAGTTTAAAGCATTAATTAAATAAACTATTTAAACATTAATGACTAAATATTTATTTATTTATTTAATGATTTAAATGCCAATTGGTTTTTTACGTATGGAGTAATAAATTAAACATTATATATATAGGTTATTTTTAAGAAAAGTTGTAGATAACAAAATACTAATAAATTAAAAACTAACAAAACCTAAAACAATAACAAATTATAGGCAAATATCAACATTATTCTCATTTAAACTGCGTATTTATCTAATCAAAGGATCATTCAATAAATAATTAAAACAGAGAGTAAGAAGATGAAAAGTCTCAGTGGATCTGGTACGAATAGTTGGAATTCTAAGGTTAAAAATTCAAGGAGACGTAGTACATCAATTTTTGAATTAATTTTAAAAAGAGCTTATGGTCGAAGCTTAGACGTCTATCCTCCAAAAAGCAAAGATTTAATGCATCTATGGCTGGTTAATAAGAATGTTGAGGGTGATCAATTTTAAATAGGAACCTAGCATAGTTAAGGAAGCGATTCTGCACATGATCTATTAATTTAATTTCAGAACAAAGATAAGGATTGAACGAATAAGAGACGAATAAAGGATTATTAAGCAAGGGGCTGAATTAAAATGTTTAGTGTATTTAATATTATGTTAACAATTAATCAAACTATAAGTTAAATGTACTGTAATAAGACTGAAAATTAACGCAGATGCTTGTAAAAACATGACTTGAGTAACATAGGCGGAAATTCATTAAAATTTCAAAAGGCTAATACTTTTAATATCAATGTTAGTGAGAAAGCTTTGATCCCACCCAAGTAAAAAACCGTCTATTTTGAGAGCTTATAGGATATTTAAAGCCCCTCAGATTTCCACCTATGTTGAATTAGTAATCTTATATACTAAAAAACCAATCACGCACATCAGAAAATAAATAAAATAAAAAGGTTAAGCCTAATAAAGCTATTACATTTTCTATAAGCTTATAATAATAACCTATATTGTATACAATACAATTCTAGACGACTAATGCCAAGTCGCATAAATAATCACTAAACATTTAATGAAGTAATAGTGAAATAATTGACTGCCCCTTGATTGGTCCATTAAATTAATACATTTATTTTATGTAACTTGACTTAAGAGTACTTAGACAGTTTGCATGGTCTATCTATTGGAATAGTAAAGAATCACTATTAACAACAGAAGAACAATGACTACATTGACCATAAATACAAACAGTATATTAAAAAATGATTGATATTTTTTTATAAGATTGTATTATTTTAATTACCTAATGTTGTTCTGTTTTTTGAAACCAGGTAGATATGATATGCAAGCAATGAAAATAGGCTTAATGAAAACATTGAAGCAATAAAAAATAAGAATATTATATGTATTTTATATGATCCATCTTGAATTCGCTGAAAGTAAAGATAATAATTATTAATTAATAATTTACAAACATAATAATTGAAAATAAATTCTATCATTTATTTAAAAATAAAAACTTTTTTTATATATATTTAATAATTTTTGTTGATCAATTAATATTTAAAATTGTTATTTCATACATCATATATAGGTGCATGCTCACCTAACTTATCCTTTAATAATGTATTTATTCATTTAAGTATAAATAAAAACCGTATTTACACTGATGAATTATTATACAATTTAAAGAGTAACAAAACAAAATTATATTTTTTCATATGGAAACCATTCTTTTTGCTGTAAATTATTAACTAGATAATTATTTGATTAATATGCACAAAAATAATCACAAATTATTGATATTTACTATTTTAATTTTAAATGTTTTAGGTGTAAAAATAAATTTAAATATTGAATATCATTATATAATATTAAGAGGTTCAAATTTAAATACTTTGATGAATAATAAAAAAAAAATATTCAATTTTTAGGTATTTAATGATTAATAACATTTTACTGAGCATTATTATTTATTATTGTTAGATAGCTAAAATATATTATTATTCATTACTCTTATAACTTGTAAATGTCAATAGTGCCATCAATGAATGACCATTTTTTAATTTAAGTATAATTTTAGTTATTTATTTTCTTATTATTAACAATTTAAATAGATCCTAATAATAAGGTATTAAAATATTACCATATCCGTAGTAATATCCCAGAACTTGATAACATATTCAACTGTTGTAGCAGCCACATAAATGCACATTAAAAGACCATAGGCCAAAAATAATATAAAATACTTGTAATTAGAATATGAGACGCAATTGTTCACCCATGGACAATGGTGATCCATTTTTAACACACATTTACGACACACACTGCAATGGTGCGATCTGTCTGGCTTGACTATTTTACATTTATCACAGAACCGAATATCTGAAAAAAAATGTTCTACAATCTTTATATTATACATAATCTACAACACACTGAAAAAGTAAATTGTCAAGATATAAATCAATTGTATTACCATTGGTATTTGTGAAAGTCATGATAGGCAAGTTTTCTGCAAAATCACGTAAAATTGCGCTTTGCCTGCTCAAGTCTATAGGATTTTTATTGAATTCTTCAAATATTTCTTCTGGCAGTCTGAACTGTAATAGAATAAATATTGTGCGTTAATAAACAGTTGAAACGATAAGACACGTTACTACTAGGAACAAAGAATCATCTGTCAATACATTTAATGGCGCGCCACTTGGCTCTGTGAAAATTGTTTTGAAGTACGACCATAGGAACAACACTAGTATGATGTGGTACACTAGCAGATACGGCACCGACAGTTCGACGGGCGTGACTCGACCTAATGACAAATGTAATGGAGAATAGATATTATGATAGAAAAGTTTTTTTTTTTTTTTTTAGTTGCAAGCAGACATTATTATTATTACAATTTCGGTCGGTACGACTTACCGAGGCACAGATGATAGACGTACGCGTAATACGACCATGCGAGTATGCACAAAATGAATATCACCGGGATGCTTTTGACCGTGTGGACGCAAACGGTGCAGCATAATTTTTTCGATGACTGTGCTTCCATTGTTGATTCCGGTTGACCGAAAGCACCATTTATTCTCAATTTTCACAGTTCGAGCACGGGACGATCGCTATACTATACAGTACCGTCTATTGACCAGCATTATTTGACGACGACGGTATGTAACCACAAATTGTTATTATATCATACGACTATAACAATCGCATTGCCTTTATTGGCCGCAATAATAATTAGTCTGTTGGCGCAAGGCGTACGCTGTAGTTCCAAGTACTGTACCATGTAAGGAAAATAAGTGTAAGTAGTGCGACACCGACTAAATTAGTTAATACTACTAAAACGAAAACATTAAATACCCAAGTATTAACTATATAATAAGTGTCAAGTTTTCAGTACTCGAGAGTTTATTATCTTCTCCGCGAGTGGGTGATGCAGTCTGGGCAGCCGCCAGACGGGCAGCGGCCAGTGAGCTGCTCCTAAGTGTAGCGATTGTGTTATCTTAAATACGTAAAACCAGTGTTACCAAAATAGCATTGTTCTATGACCCCATAGTGCATTAAATTGCTACGCGGTACGCGATCTCCAAGCTCCAACTTGAAACTTCTGATCACTTTCTTCCAACTTGGAACTTCTGACACCGTGTTCTTGATTCACTGATTCAAATTAGCCATCAAATGTAATCCATATTGTTTACGTGAACGTTGTTTATAGGCTCTACCTGGCCATTATGACATGGGACTATTGGGGTAATGCTAAAACCCGGGACGGAATGGGGCATATTCCATTCCGACGGTGATAACAAAAACAGCGTGGCCCGAACAAATCGAGCGTAAATAATGTAGCCGTGATGATATATTTTAATATACTAAAATTTATAACTGTTACACTAAATTAAATTTATTAATTAAACATCATTTAAATTGTATATACATGGGTAGAATAGATTAACAATTATTGATGGATGTATGCCAAAATTAACAAAAATTATGCATTTTTAACAACGCGGGACAGGGTTTTTGGAGCGATGAATGTATTTTTTGTTACAATGATGTTGTTTAGAATCTGAGCGAATAATGATAGATGTATTCATTTTACAATAATGTGTGTTTTTGTGTATATTTTTTTATTAAAAAAGATGTTTCTATTTTCTTGATCAACAATCTTTTCTGATGGGAAAATTAATTTAGGTGATAAAAATTGAAAATTCTCAACAGATTTCAAAAGTGTCGGGAAACCCGAAATGAAAAATCATAGGTATTTTACATTTTCACACAATGTTAGTATTAGTATTTTTTATACACCATTAAATTTAAAAAAAAAATGTTGACCTTTTTTGAGCTAATTATAGGTATGAGAAATTTTCGATTTTATTTTTATTTTTTCTTTTAATATCGATAAAAATCCGTCAAAAAGCTTGAAAATTTAATACAAGGTTCCTTATAAGTTGTTATAATAAGAGTTTAAAAATATTAAAAATACATAGGCACAGTTTTTTTATAACCATTTAAAGATCAAATTTTGACCAAAATTCATCAAAATCTCGAACGTTTGCAAATTATCTAAATAAAAAAAAAAAAAAAAACATAGTTGCTTAAACTTATAAGATGTATAATAGATATACGAATACTTTTTTACTTATATAATAAATTATGTTAATATTTCTTTAAGGTATAAAAAGCAATTTGCCTTTGGCGTGGTTGAAATATTTTTTTTTTTTTTTTTTATTGATCTTAAGCCCGGCAACTATGACCATTAGCTGTTTGTAGGTTTTTTTATTGTGGGTTGAGGTACGGTTGGTTGTAACACGTTTTTTGTATATGTGGCAAGGATTTGTTGCTAAAAACCCGAGTGGTCACCCATCCAGAAACTAGCAACACCGGCTGGTACGTACACTCAGAGCGTTTCCGCAGTTGAGCGTACGACCGCACCACACTCTAATTCAGGGTTGAAATATTATTCGTTAACAGTAGATACTAATGTACTAGTGTGTTGTATGTACATTAGGGTGTTCCTTAATTTTCAAATTTAAATATTTTTTTCGCTCACCCCCTAAGAACGTATGTATGCATATAATAATGAATTACGAAAAATTTTGAGGCAATCAAACAAGGTTAACCCGTGCCGAATTGTACCTAAAGTTTGAATTAATTCAGTTTTTGAATATTTATGAGAATTTTTTATATTTTTTTAAATATTTCGCAAACCGTTGAGTAAATCGAAATCATTTATATAATATGTTTTAAATAAAACAAAATTGTCTATAAATTATGTCTTAACAAGTTTTTAATAAC
>JACXSJ010003247.1:9001-27100 GCA_014851325.1 Pentalonia nigronervosa
CCGGTCGCCGCCACCACCGCACGGCGGCACTATCGCGCTTCCGACAGACCGACAGCCCCGCACCTCCACCGCGCCTCCACACACCGCAACACGGCCTCCAGCATCCATCACTCGCGACACTGCAGCAGCAGCAGCACGCCTATACGCCCGCGCCCGTCTCCACCCGCCGCCAGTGGCTAAATCCGCCCCGCCAGCATCCGCGCACGGCCACCATCGCACACTCTATATCCCATATCCTACATTTCCTCCGCTTCCGGTATGTACCCCCGCCGCCGCCGCCGTACCCACCGACCGCGGATCGTATATTATTATATGTATATATTATTGCGCGCGCGCGCATAAAACGCCGGCTGACGGGGCGGCGGGCGGGCGAGTGGGTGCGAGCGATCAGCGGGCGGCGGACGAGGAGGGTCTCCGCCGCGTTATCGAATAAACACTGTGGTGCGGCTTAAAATCTGCGATGTGTTTTGTGTTGGTGCACACGCGTGTGTTTCGCGCTCGGTAGTGTGCGCGAGTGTGTGCGTACACGCGTGTGTGAAAACGCTCAGCTGCCGTCGCCGTGATGATGTGATGTCTGATGTGCCGTCACACGGTTTTAAAGTTGACGGAGCGCGGCGTCGCGATTAATTAATCGCGAGCTGGAGGGTCCGGGCGGCGGCGGCGGCGGCGGCGGCTCGCGTATTATATTTTCGCCGCCGTCACGGCCGGGATTAAAAATAATAATATTGTTGTTGTTATAATATTATATTATCGTTTCCGATAAAAACGGTGTCCGTTCTTGCCGCCGCGGTCTGATCGTAAATTCAAACGGCACCGAACCGTCGCTCCTAATCATCGTGTTCATAATATAATACTAACTGCGGCAGCAGCATTACCTGGCGTTGCCCGGGTTCGATTGCCCGTCTTACAAGTCTTACAGATTTCAAACCCCCCCTTTTTTTTTTACCCCATTTAGGGGTTGAATTTTCAAAAACCCTTCCTCGGCGGATGCCCACGCAAAGCCATATATTATCTGTATGACGAATTTCAGACCGATCCGTTAAGTCGTTTGAAGCTGTGAGTTGATTGATCAGCCAGTATACATAAGTATAATCATCATTATCATCTTGATTCGAATGAACCGTTGGCCATGCCGTGTTTATTATTTACTTTTCGTCGACGGTCATCGGAATGTTCAACGTTGAAAAGGAGGATACATTGTTCGAGACGCATTATCAAATTGTTCACTATATGATATCATTATATTTGACATTTGTATGTCATGTATTTTAATATAATAACGTTATGTAAATTGTTTTCTCGGTTTAAGCTAATTTTATATAATATTTTATTATAATGCGAGTAATATGCGCACTTGTTAAAGCACATACGGAGGGAGATTTACCGCAGACATATTATTATATTCACCCCCATCGTTGTTTCCCTCTAATATAATATATGCTTTGCTTAAATTACGATTCTTAGGAATTTTTAAATGGCACGTCTGAAGTTATTGAAAACCATATTTTCAAATACTCTCGTATTTAAAAAGTGTCACATATGCAGTCAAGATACTATTATTTTTTGAAATGAAAATCACCCTTTTTTCTGTATATTTAAATATGGTTTTTTTTTTAAACGTTTTGTTATATAATATGGTATATCTTAAATACATCTATTGTTAGTGAACCAATAGATAGTGGTCAATGGATTGTGAATTATAATTTATATTAATTAATGAAGTGTTTATATATCAATATGACATTAGTACATTACAATATATGAAAAGTGATAAGGCGGAAACAATCGTTTGGATGGTGTGCACAAAAAATAAAAAAAATTAGAGAACGAATTCAAGTCTCTAACAGTTGTGATATAGTGAAATACACACTTTGTTAAAGCTTATATGTAAAAATCAAATTATATAAATTATTATTATTTATTTATTGATTATTCTGTTAAAGTTTATTTGTGAAAATTGAAATTATGTATTTTAAATTGTATAATATTTAAATAAAATAGAAACAATATTATAATATATTAATCTAAAATGTGCACTATCGATTGTCACTCTTTCAATTGACCATACTATACATCTATTGATATAGATCCAGATAATATAGGTGCATTGTATATCAATCGCAAATCAGATGAGTATAATATAGTTTTTGAATTATTAAGCTTCGTATTGCATAGGTACTAAGGATAATACATAATATAATGTATGTCCATGTTATAAAAGGTTTGAATATATATGGCGGCTAAGCCTAAGCAGATGATCAGTATATTGTGCATTTATAACAATTAATATAAATATATTAGCATATTATAATTTGTAAAAAACGTCCGACTACATAATAAATGTATTAAACGTATTTGGCGGAAGACCATTATTATCCTATTAGTATTATTAGAAAACTACAGCGGAAAAATCAACGAATAATATAATGACATCAAACATTATTGAAAATTAGATAAAAATTAATAAATAGGCGTAGAATATACATTCCATTATACGCTGTGCTCGCAAAGGTAGGTAGTAACGTCATTAATGACATACACGATCGAAATTTGTAAACGTAATTAAAACGGTTAACGAAAATAGTTATATACTACAAAACAAAATATGACGGTTAACAAAAATATATAGTATATCGAAACGTAATTTATACAGAATTATATCATTGAACGAAATAATTTAAAAGTTATAATATCGGTTTCGTAGACATAATTATTCCACGGAATTTAGCGATCGATCCAAGAATTTATTATATTCCGCGCCGTTCCCCGCGTTAGGTATTATTTTTAACGATAAACTACGCAATAGTGTGTGTCTAAACGTAACGTGAAACGAAATTTCAATTTCAACTGCAAGCGCCGATTATAAGCGGCGTGCCGAGGTGTTTGCTCGGGGGGGGGGGGGGGGGGGGGAGGGAATGTGCCCGTCAGCGTGCAGCCACACATTGTTCTTTCGTTGGGCGCGCGGTGCAGCCGGGATCAAATCACAAACAATATCCCACGGCATAATTTTATGAAAAAAAAGACGAGGCGGGAGCGATATCGCTACAATGTCTACGCGTATTATCTAATTGCGAACGATTTTCTCGCCACTCGCTCGGACGCCGCCGCCGTCACGTAACAAATATGTATATAATTCTTACGCGTATAACGGTGCATTATAATGCACGCGCGCGCACGTCTTATTTGCACGCGTATTATAGTCAGTGTCGGCGGCGGCGAGGGTGTCGGCTCGGCCGTGTTTATTTGTTTAGCTGACGGCGGCGGCGGCAACTGATTCCATTTGTTCTGGTTAATTGAACGCGCGCGCGGTGGCGTCAGTGGGCGAGCAGCAGCAGCGTCATACACCACTCTTGGGCGGCGGCGGCGGCGGCGGCGGAGTGGAGAAAAGTGCTCTGTCGGTCGGGGAAGAGAGCGGCGGAAAAAAAAAAAAAAAAACGTCAGCACGTGTTGTTTACGACACGCGCGCAGAGTGCTAACCGATGTCGGGCCGACCGACGATGTCGTGCGCGGGATCGGAGCGGGCCCGCCGGACCCCAACATTTCGCCCGCTTCGAACGGCACTGAATAAACATTATATATTATACAAACCCACTAAAAACAACTGTGGCCGTATATATATATCACATTGAGACGCCACTGCCAACCCCACGCGCACACGCGTATATGATATTTGTATGTGTGGGTGCTGTGGGTACGTATATTGTTATGTGTACGATTGTTGTTGGTCGTTTTACGCCGCCGCGGGGAGACGAAAACATTACGTACCGATCGCTTTTTAATGGTTTTTTTTTTTTTTTTATTATTATTTTCCGCATTGACATCGTTCGGTGCGCGTATATCATTTTTACTCGAGAAGGAGGTGACGGGGGCTCTTCTTTTTAAAAAAAAAAAATGTTTTAGCGTTTACCCCGATCAACATAAGACATTTAAATCGTCAGATACGCACAGTTACATTAAACGTTTGCATCTCCCAACTAATTTTTCCAATTCGAACACCGACCGTCACAGGTCGCGTTATCTGTATAAGAGTGATTTGCGTTCAAACAAACATATTAGGCGTTCGATAAAAGTCGTGGCTAATTTTTGCGACCCGGCATATTCATTTTTGTCTTCCCATGCCTATATAATATTATATCCTGGGGTCTCTATAAGTCTAATCTACAGCTAAGTTATCGGAAACGCTTTTATTTTATTTAATTTATTAGTGTATCTAATATAATATTATATAGGTAGACACTATAATATGAAGGTTATACTGGTTAGTACTTAGTCGTGTTTAGTTATCTTGTATATAAATAAAAATAATCGATTGACAAAGCCACACATGCGAGGAGATGCATGTAGGTACAGACCACCTCCACCAAAAAAAAAAAAAAAAAAAAATATAAAAAATTCTAATGAATTATTACATCATAATAGAGAATCTTGTTTTCCTATAGATAACCATAAAAAAATTAAAGTCAAATAATAAATAAAACATAGAAAACCAATGTATAAAACCCTCAAAAATATTAACTCTGTAAGATTATTGAAAAACCATGTGAATAATTTGTGTTTGGTCTATATATTACGCGTGGATCAGAGAGAGAAAATAAATAGTTTACCGACATTCTGTTAGGAAGTAGATACAGACTAAAATTGTAAAAATGTTTTGATGAGTGTACTTCGAGGAAAGTTGAGGTGCATACGCATCAATATCGCAAATACTTAAGATATATTCAATTTTATACATTATATCGACGTTTTACCACATCTTTAATACCACGAATATAACCAATTCACAACCTTACCCCTCCCCAACCTCTTACGCTGTGTGTATACTGCCGGCGTGTCTACACACGAAAGTTTGATATTATTTCCTCATAATTACGCATTTTTATTTTTTATTTTTTCGGTAATAACGCGAAGACGACGCTATTGCCGTCGCGGACTGCATGACAATAGCGACGAGCGCATATTATTCGTGATTATTATTTATCTGCATTCGCGCACGAAGTCGCGCAATATTATTATCTGTCAATCCCTTTTTTTTTTTTAAAGAACGTATTCCTTTTTTAAATGGAACGTGCTAAACACTGCAGTGGCGCCCAACCCTGTGACTAGGTGTAGCAGTCGCTACACATTGAAAATAAAGCAAGAACAACGTTCATAGCAAATATATTTAACAACAGTAATTTGTTAGGGGAAACACTTATACGTATAGGTAACTTTTTGATCACTTTTTTAAATAGCTTAAGCCACTTTCGACAGATGATATCTATTCCGTAGTCCATTAATATTTACCAATACTAACAGATAATATAACTAAAAAAAAAAAACATTAAATTTTGAGTTTTTTGGAGGGTGGTGAGTTGGTATAAAATTATGTCTTGCTGCACCCGAAAAACGCGTCTTGACCGCCACTGAAACGCTGAACGTAGCTGCTGCTACACTGTAGTCGTGGCACCTCCGCGGCATAAATAGTCTGAGTGCGTGTGTGCGAATACGTATACGCAGCCACTCGACGATGTACACTTACGAATCGATCGGCCGTCCGAAACGGACCGCGCGCCGCCGCCGCCACTTCCGCCGCCGCGCGCCGTTGTTTGTGTTTTTGGAGGACCGACGCCGCCGCCGGCAAACGTTTCGCGCGCATGTGTTGCGTGTAAACAACCGGCGGCGAACGGCGTTCGCACTCGACTTTCGGCACCACCACTCGACTTTCAGACGAGCCGCCGCGCGTTAAACGGCACGCGCTTGCACGTCGACATCGCAACAATAATATTAGAACGTGGCATATAAAATACAATATAATGTTATGATTAAATACTTTCGCGGGCCTTAAGGCGAACCCCTTAAAAACTATATTGTAAGACAGAAAATACTAAAATAATGATAATTTTTTTTTTTTTGTAAAGAATAGAAGTATATTTTTAATTTGGTACCCATCGCCACATATACCTAGTTGAGGTTTGTCATAAAAATTTACAACTGTGATTAACGTCGAAATATAGTATTAAATAATTTCAGAATTTGTTATTTTCTGCAGTATTTGTAGTCACTTATGTGCTGTGCGTATAATACAGATTATTTATCTTGGGCGTTGTGTGATTAGCTCCGAGTATATATTTTTATAACCGTGGTAATCTTTAATAGGTAATCATTAATTTATTTTTTGGGGACTTGTAAAATATTACAACATACCCCCACCAAAAGAAAAATCAGTAAATAAGCGTGTAGTCTCTGGAAGAAAATTCTCAATACTTCACAATACTGATTTTTTATCTATTCAATATTTACTTCATGCAATTTTTCATCGATTTTTATTTCGGACACTTTAATAATATGGTTCGTTAGCATAATTCACTCGATTTCGATGACACGTAAAACAATACGATTTTTATTATTCAATAGTCAATACTCGTGTAGGTACTCAGGTATTGAGATATTGTATATAACTAGCGAAGACGTTAAATGTTATTGGATGTAGCTGGCGGAGTACTGTAAGACGTACAGAATATTTTTAATTGGCCTACACTGATTTATATTATCGTTAATTTCAAATTTATTTAACACAGCCAATCAGTGATATATACACTGAATGACAAAGTGCCTCACCTACCTATATAATATAATGTACAGCAAGGCGAAAACATCAGTTTTTTTTTTTAATAATCGCAATTGTATTTTATAACTTCTATAAATTCTAAGATATATAGTTATTTATTTAATTATAATACCTATAGTAGAAAAATAGTTTTATATTTCACTACATGTAAAAACTGGGAACATAATATTTTAAAAAAATGTATTTATTCAATTATCGTTCATTTTCTTATTCACCTAAAGCATACATATAGAGTTCAATATTATGTTATTTTTATCAACACTGTAGCATTATAATTTATTGAACTTTTATTATTTATATTTTCTGTTGAGTAATTTTTATATAGAAATTATTTTTATTTTTAAATAATTTATTTGAAATACAAATAATACCATAATAGTTGATTGGCAAAAAATTTTAATATTCTTATAAACGTAATAAATGAAACGACTGCAATAAAAATATTTTATCGGAAATTATTCGAGTAGGTTATTGACTGGTTTGTTTTGGCAATAGTTCATAAAATAATCATATTATATTGAGCGTGTAAAGCGCATAAGAAGGATAACATTTCGTCAACGGAAAACAATCATTAATAATAATAATAATAATCGATCCGAATAATCCGTAATCTCTATCTGATGGATTTGACGTAGGAAGTTTGTTTTCACTTTTCGAAAATCGAAACCGAACAGCGAATAAGGGACAGTTTTATTTCATGTAGCCGTCAATGAAGAGATTATATTAATGGAAGGGCAAAACGGAGGACGAACGAAATGGGGTGCGGGACGAAATGTTGTTTAAAAAGTTTTCAAGTCGATGAAACTCGATTCAAAGTATGATTATGGTATTATATATATGGATACGGAAAAAGGGTAAAGTAATATTTAATATCTACATAAGCATATAATTTATATATTATAATATTATGATACGTTTACTGTTTTAATATTTTAAAATAAATATTGTATTTTAGCGCATCGATTCCCCTATAATATATTTAGGAAACGTTTTCAAACGTATAATTATGGATGTCTTATAAAGTTGCAGGCAACAGTGCGATTTAAACAAATTTTTTTTTTCTAATACAAAGTTATCTAAAATTTTATATTTACAACAAAAGTATCTACATAGGTTTAAATGTATTTTGTATGATATAATGTTAATGTGATTATTTCGTGATGGAATTTAATTAAAAAATCAACCATATACCGTTATCTATAAGAGAAAAAACCGGGAAATTCGGTCAGCTGATTTCGAATGTATCTCATTCACTATCAATAGTGGATGTATTCTATTCGTGTTCAACTCAATACGTCTTTGTATACAATGAAAAACGATTCTGAGCGGAGAAATTCAGCCCAACTTGTAAGGCTATTCCGTAATTTTTTTTTTTTTTTTTTTTTTTTTTTTTTTTTCAATAATTGAAACGAATTATTTGTAAAACGGTAGTTTGAACAAATTTTTGCGATAATTAGACAATTTTGATATTATATTACTGTTATTAAATATTAATAATAATATTTATTATTTATTATTCTTTATAAGTCAATATAACGATGTAATAACGTATGCAATGGTGTGAATACAGGCCAGGAATAAGGCATACGGTGTACCTAAAGTTTATAGTACCCATATTTTACCAGCCATTTTTGAAAAATATTTTGTTCATATTTAATTTGTGTCTAGGAATAATGTATTGTATGAAATTGTTTGGATTTTAAACCCATCGCCATCACTACTCAACTAAAATAAATAATGAAATAATTTTTTGAAATTATTGGCCATCATGTATTATGTGAACAAATTATAAAAACACTCTTATAGCTTAAACAGTTTGAATCTGCTCTATCAAAATACATGCACATAATTATTTCAAAATCTGGAAACATTTTCACTCTTTGATCTTGATATAACTATTATATATGGAGATAACAGATTCTACACTTTTATTCAAATAAGTTAATCTATTTAAATGTTTATGAGCGACTTAAAAAAATGTTGAACAATAAAAAAATGTTGATTAACATTTTTAAGGAAAAATACCTCAACAATTTTAAATATCGTCAAATAATTTGATATCAGTCTAAAATATCATTATGTATAGAAAATGATAATTGTAATAAATACAGTAAATTATTTATATTTTCTATAGGTACGGTTATTTCTATTTGAATTATGACAAAAAATAATATCGATTTTGTCGAAATCTGCAGTAGGTGTTTTTTAACATCAAGTAAAAATAAAAATACTGTCTATTTTCTATACTGAATTCTAGCCACTACTATTTTCCACCAACTTGTCAGTTACTGACTTAGTAATTTCGTAACAAATACTCAATGACGTCGAATATTGAAATCATATTTTCGCTGCGAAACGTCAAGAAAATAAAAAAATCACACTTTATTGTAAGATCCATATTGCACAAAATCTATAAAACAACACTTACTAATATATACCTACAATTTACATACTTATACTTTTATAACAAACTTTACGACGCACATAATATTATAATCTTATTCCAACCGCGTTCAACTCATGTCACCCGCAGAACTTTATACGCAAACTTGACGTACTTATGTGTACATCAGATCATTATATATATATAATTATGACATTGTATGCATTATATATTAAAATATATTATTATTATTATTATTTTATACTATAAACGCGATCGTGTGACGCGTCCGTTCTTTATTGCCGTGCGGCCGACCGTAACTCACTACACATATTCTATTTAGCATTATGAATAATATAATATTATATTATAACTGTCATAGTCCACGATGAAAAATGAGAACACGACCAGATATTTATGGGTATAGTCGACATCGATGAGACGCATCTGAGAAACACGATATCTGAGTACTATTATTATTATATATTTTCCATAGGAGAACTATATATAGGAATATTAATTGTATATGTGAGCTAATTTATAATATAATATTATATGCTAATATCTATACTATATATCAGCACCGTAGGGTGATAGAGGGGCACTGGGGGATACCTGCCACCAGAAATTTTTTTTTTTCGTCAACCGTAGGTACTGTTGTAATATAGTGTACAGAAAGTTCTTTTAAGTTAAATAATATCATTATAATACGATTAAATTGTTTTATTACCTATAATATTACAATCTATTTTGTTTTTAGCTATCCCGTTTGTGTATGATTAGCTATATGGTTATTGTTTTGTATAATAGCATGTGTTTGACAAACTTTATAAGTTATGGTCTTGTCAGAAATGCTGTTTAAATAAAAAATGAATTTTTATGTTTACAATACATATTAATTTATACATTAATCCGTGATTTACAATAATGTCAATATACGCATTGTTATGTTAAACGTACCATAGTTGCTAACACAATTGTATTTAGTGTTTATTAGTCACTACTAATAAACACTTTATGAATAAAGGGGTCATAAAGTAATACCTAAATAAGTATTCTAGTAAATTGTAAAAACTAAAGAAAAAATAAGTACCCCACAAAAAAAAATGATAATTGACGATTTCAAAGACGATTCCCCTTTATTAGAACTTATTATTATAAATTTATAAGTATACATTTAGTATCTACTTCAAAATTTAGATTACCCTAATTGTGTATAAAATATAATTTTCTCACATAAAAGTTATATAAGTAGAATACCTAGCTACACTTTCTGATTATAATGTAGAGCAGCTTCTTCGTTTAGCAGTTATAACGACTATTCTCCCATATTATAATAAATTGGCCAACGATATTCAATGACACGTTTCTACACCAACAGTATAATGTTAATTTATTTTAAAATTATCTACAAAATTAATATAAAACACTCCTTTTATATAACTTTACACAATAATTGTATTATTTAAGTAAGTATGTTTATCAATAATATTAGTGATTCAGACTTAAAAATAAAAAATATTATTTATTATTTTTTTACGTGAGTCTATCCTCAATATAAAAATATATTCTCAGTACTAGATCTTAATTTAAAAAAAGTTTGGCTACCCTGTTATAGAATACCTATTGTCGTATTTAGAGAATATCAAGAAATTTTATTGCATGCTATAATGAATTATTCATATACGCGTAAATTAATTAAAAATTATAAACAATACATCAACGAGATGTCTATGCAGTTTATCTCATTTGGTGTCTCTATTTCGGTGTACTCATCACATAATATATATATTTTTACAGAGCGATTCGTTTCGAAAAAGATTTACAAATTAATTTCGAGCGTGACACGTATCTATGTATATATTCATACACATACGATAATGCGTTATATTATGTTATATATTACGCGTGTCATTTTTTGGATTTTCGGTGGGGGTGAAGGTTCCAGCCGATGGGGTGCGAGCCCCAGACGTCGATGTGTTTGACTATAATATAATATTTCTATATCACGATATATATCATAATAGCCGCAGCCGTATACATTATAATATAATATATGATAATTTACGCGCGTGTATATAGGCTGCAATACAATATAATATGTTTGGTGTTATTGTTCGGTGACTTTGTTTAGGGGTACGTTTTATATATTATATGATATTATATTATTATAATAAAATATTATTGGTACATATACCCCATATACGTATATATATATATATAGGGTGAAGGGTATAAAACAGTCTCGATAAATAGGGGTTTCCGGTGCAGTGAAAGCGGTAGTAGTGGTGGTGGTGATAGTGGTGCTGCTGCTGTGCTGTATGGATAAGGACAACAATCCCCTAAAAGTTATACAACCCCGTGGTTGGTATATAGACGACTAAATAATGTATTAATATACCAAGGCATAACGCTCATGCTGCAACACTATTTTTTTGTCAAGTTAATAGTATATCCGCGTCTATACGCACGCTTATAATATGGTTGAAGCGTGTTCCTTGGTCAAGTCAAACTGATTCTCTGCAATCCCGACGAGACGATGTTGAAATAAACTACCTTTTTCTATCATTAAACCAAATATTTTTTGGTTGTATAATTTTACTTTTAACTTGGATCACATATTGTGCATAGGTATTATAAATGTTATAATAAACAATTTTACACGACGTAGTATTATACGGTTATTAACCCGCCGTTGGCTGGCTACAGATATACCTATATAGTTATACTTGTCACTTGGTAACTATTGTTTAATTACCGACTTAGCACCGTCTTCGTATTGTCATTAGGAGTATTAACTCTATAACAGTGCAGTAATAAATAATAAACAAACTATTTTACTTGACGGCGCTCTTTGATCCCTTAATACATTTTCACGGCACACCGCTGACACAAGTAACACAAAAAGCATATAATAAGATAGCAATTACACGGCACACGTGAAAAATCGCCACACAGTGGTTGAGAATCCTTGATCTAAAGCTTTGTATCTATTTAATCTATAGTCCATTATTCATGCCGTTTGTCATATTGCTGGACTCCAGCCCTTTTATGTGTAGGTACTACTTGATTTTGATTCTCGAGAGTCCCGGTTGATCGATTATAAAATATAGTAAGGCAAAATTGAACAAATATAGACATTTTGTTCGAAGCTTTCAATGTTTTAACGAATTCCAAACCTTTATTGCTGCGTTACATTGGTGTGTATTGAATACACGCTACAAGATGCATCATAATATCCTATTATATATCTATAACTTTTATAGATTAGACAGAATTTTACACAAATGCATTTATAATCATTTTACAAAATATTAAAATGAATTTATTAATATGTAAAATAATTAGCGTAATATGGAATATGAATAACTTGTTACAACAAGACTGCAAACTTGAGTGACATTTTGAGTTGCTAACTATATGTCTATATACAGTCCTTGTGTCTACGCCATTATTATAACACTATAGTACATATTATAATCGTACGCCGTACAAATACCAAACATACAAGCGCAGATATAATGTATCTACCTACACACTATACGTTGCATACAGTCACCGGTACAGTATTTATACGTTCGTCATTTGAATCGCATAATGTATATTTATTCAGACGACGACGATAATAATAAAAAAAAAGAGTTAACGTGTCTATTACTCGAATCGTCGGAACCAGCTCATCCTATAGACTCTCGAACGTATACAGTACTTTCGTGAATCCATAGCAGCAGATTGCATAAGATTCGAAAAGACGACTATATTATTATTATATGCATTAATTGCAGCGAGGGGCCAACTGAAATGTATTGAACTCGTACAATATTTATTACAAGACATTTGTAAGTTGACAAACTTAATAATGTTTCAATTATTCTCATAAAATCATTAATGTACTGTATAGAAAATATTGTAATTTGTATATACAACACATAAACTACGATTATTAAGAACAACTGTGCGGTAATAAGTCAAAGTCTCAATGATCAAGACTTACTCTCCTCAAAAAAAAAATGTTCAAATTTGTCATTTTTCCTTATACTCTGGGCAAGTCGACATTTGGTTAGGAGATATAAGTTGGACAAAAAATTATATTAATTTATGTCATAATAGGTCGTACCTCCACAGTGAGTATTTTCATTTTTTTCTTCTAACTGAGTGGAAACCGTTGGTATTGGATTGGATACCTACTTGCACTCTTTCAAACAGGATATATAGTTGTGGTATACGATGAGCCATCGCCGCGGCCTTGGTCGTTCTGTAGATTTGTGAGGGGCCCTTGGAAACGAATAAATAATCTTAGGGTACGGTCAGGCTAGATCCGATTTCGAACGAACTAAATTCAGCCGGAATCGTTCAAATTTTTGGCCGGACCATCATTGTCATATTTATTCCCGATAAATTCGGAAAATGTATAATTTTATAAAATACATTTTAGACACAATATTGACTTTCAGTTGTGGTTTAAAATTTTGTCAGGCTGGATGTCAGTAACCTCATTTACTTGTTAGAAACAAGCCCAATCGTAAAATACTTATTGTTACTTGAAAATGAAAAAAATATTTGGATCAATGCAATTTATGAAGATAGGGAAACATTTGGTGAATTCCATACTCGTTTCCCTAAATTTCCCTAAAAGCTTAACACAGAGGTCTGAGAAATTTAGTGAATTCTGCAAGTCGATACGACAACAAAAATACCCCTCCGGACTGCGACCTTAGACAATATTGTTGTAGATGCGATGGCGGCCGAGCACCTCCAAAGCCAGACGCCGAGCAGAGGTCGCGCTCGACCGTACGCATATAAAATAATATAATATTATACAATAGTCATACGACACCGGTAATCTCCTTGTACGCGCGACTCGCGCCCGGAGACGATCGTCGGGGCCCGGGCGGACGGGTTATTACGGGTAATCTTCCGGTGGCGGCCATTTTGTTTTGTTTTTTATAGTATTATTATTTTTTTTTTTCTCAAATGTTTTTTTTTCCACTGCGTCGTCGATCGCAGCGTGCACGTCGGCCGCCGGTCACCCGAGATTCCTACAGGTGTGGTCTTCTTCGTCCGCGACCCGCTACAGATTAACGCGGTTGACGGGCGCTCCAGTCAGTATATATATATATACGGATACATACACACACGCAGGTACTGTACGTATAATAACGATATAAGGTGTCAACTGCGACGGCGGCGTGTCGTTTCGCTTTTTTTTTTTTTTTTTTTTTCCCCCCCAAGGCTCAAATATATAATATACATTTCCCACGTCTTTATTATATTATAATATACTTTATGATAATATCGCGTCGTTCGTCATATATAAATATATTATATATCTGTCGTCTCTTCTAACACACACACACTCATTATCGGCCGGTCGAGTATATAATTTTATTAAAATTTTTTCCTTTTTTTTACTCTCTCGTTTTTTTATTTTTCCGGTTTGTCACCTCCACTGCGCCCGTCCTGCACCGTCCCGTCCCATTCTATATTATGTATACATATATTATTACACACGGTCCATCCCATCATATTATATACATCTGTACATATATAGACAGGTACCTGCTATACCTACTGCACGGCATAATAATAATAATTATGGCGTGTATAATAATGTTGTATGATGTTATATTATTGCCGGTGCGTGTATTATATTTCTTCCCATTGTTTTTATTTTTTCCTGTCCTCATTCACGCAGTCGGTATAGCGGCAGGCACTTCCTCGTAGCGTGCACGCGATTCGCATTTGCGATCTGCTCCGTTCTCGAGTTACGGGGCGCGGCTTACGGAAATATGTCCACCGCCGCTGACGGACATCCAACAGATGACATGACTTTCGCAACACCGTCACAATAACTAAATCAGGTATAACACGGCATCGCGTTCCGAATCGAAATCAATGTATATATTATACTATCGATGGATACTATATTAATGAAATGTCGAATACACATGGAATTATCACAATATATGATTATTTGTAGGTACCTAAACACAAATATTATAACAAGGGCATGCAAACGTTATAGTAAATTTATATATGACAAAAAACGACTGAAATTTGTAAACGTAATTAAAACGAAAAATAGTAAACAAAAATAATTAAATACCACAAAACAAAACATAGCGCAAAACGTAATTTTTAGAATATAATTAAATAAAAAATAACGCAAAACAAAATAATTTAAAATCCATTAACTTAAAAGTTATAATATTGGTTTAATTAGAAATATTTATTCCACGCGATTAAGGCATCAATCTTAGCGATCAATCCAAGAATTTATTACATGTCGTATAGGGGCCATTATATCAATATAACCATTAGATATTATTTTTAACGATAAACATTAAACGCTAAAGTTGTTTAACGATTTACTTCTAAATAACGATAGACGCAAAAAAAGTGTATAATATTTAAATTTTAAACAACGTAAAACGAAATTTTGATTTCAAATGCAAACCGTGATTATAATATATTATTACAGTTCTCAATTTATATTCTATTACATTATTGAAATTTGAACGATTTTAAACACAGTGATTGTAATTAACACAAGTGTTCATATAGATACTTATTCCAATGAATAAAAATATGCTCATTATCGTTGTTATTTTTTATAAAAAAAAAAATATAAGACGGCGTGTATTTTCTAAAAGTTTTCTAGAAGTTCTTTATTCTAATATATAAAAATGAATGTTTGTTCTTTCGTTCTCAATAGACTCAAAAGCAACTGCACAGCACCGTTTTCAACAAAAGTTATGTGAATAGACTCCTTGAGACTCTGAAGTGGATATAACATAATTTTTCAACCCATATAGGTCGCACCCATCGTGCATTTTTGTGTCACATGAACGTTTCAGAGAAGCTTCAAATTACCTTGTAACATTGCGTTGATTGATATTTTTACGTTACCCGATGTTGTAGTAACTACAAATGTCCAAATTTGCTAACGTTAAATATGAGTTGTGTTAACATATATATTACATGCTTTAAAACATCGTATCAATATCTCTGAGATGTTATTAATAAAACTTCCTAGAAATATCTATCTTACATTTAGTAAATGTTACGCAATGTTTCTATTCAACACAAACACAAGGCCGGTTATAATAAAACAACGAGAAAAAGTATAAAAATAATCTACCCTTCCCAGGAATTGAACTTCGACGATTTAGATGATTTCTAACTAGGACCTACGTCTAAGCCTACCTACCTACGACTTCAGTTATCGAATACGCGTATAGTTGTATTAAATAACGCTTTCACAATCGAGAATTGTATTATTGGCATCTTCTATAATAAGGATTAGGAAGTATTGTTGTAAGGAAAACTTAAATTACAGAATAAAGTAAACTGCACAAGTTAGATAGGTAGTAGGTACTAAATAATTATATGGTATTAATATAACATTAGATATAATTATACCTATTTAATTATCTACCTACCTCATATTTTTACTATAAGTACGTACAACAATATGGTTCAAAAATCAAAATCAAAATATTAATACATATTATAATAAAAGAACTAAAAAATCAATAGACAAATTTAACAAGTTAAGATATTTAGGTAATAGGTGCCTAATTTTAATATCAACATATTACTAACACTGTTTATTTCATGGTATAATGTTATCATAATCGCTAAATTATTACCTACAATATCACAAAAACATTTGTGTTTTAAATATTTTTCATTCACGCAATATACATCGAATATTTCATCAATTTTAACTTTAAATGTGCCAATAATTAAGGAAGAGATATTAGGTCCATAGCCATGGCGCACCCAATGGGGGGCCGGACTTAAGCCCTCCCCCCCCAAAAAAAAAAAAATTGTTGGTCTCCTAACATTTTGGTATGTAATTTTATTATTATTATATTATATTATGTACTGACTTTTAATTATGACAAAAAAAAATTATCAACAATCGAAATTAAAGAATAATATTATATTATAATTATACCAGCTATATCTAAAACCGATTACAGAAATCGAGTAACCACTTTATATTATATAATATAAAAGGAAAGTGTATGGCCGAGACTTATGGAATCAACTCGACCGGTTTTGACGATTCACTGATGGTTTAGATAATAGATATATCGAACCAGTTATTTTAGGGTGACTTGCCCGCCATTAAATATATTAAAATCATAACTATTCTTTTTTCCTCTGTTCACACAAACAAGTCAGCTAGAGCTGTACTTACGACTAGCGTCATAGCGTCATTTGTTAACAAGCCAAGGTCCCAATGACGTACAATGTGCATGTATCGCTGCAGGGAGCTGCAGGGCAGAGCAAAATATAATTAATAATTATAACACTGACCGGACATATGTACACAGAACCTTGGATGAGAAAATGAGACAAGATGACCCGCAGTTGCATATTAGCGCCTTATGCTCGAACACGGATGTTAGAGGTAAACGTAAGGTGGTTTATTAGGTAAACATTGTAAGACTATTTCATCGAAAACTGTCAAGTCTACACTCGACAATAAAAATATAACGACTTAGAATGATTATTTCATCGTACCAAAAATAATCTCGTGATCTAATCATTAATATTTTATTATTATTATTATTATTATTCATAGGCATATCAATCGTATATACAGTCAAATCCTCCGACAAGTGATTATTTTCGTCTGTGTGAATATTTAAGTATACACAGCCTCTTTAAGCGTACCCTCTATATAAAGCACGGCCCCAAATGCTCTATCGACATATATTATGCAATGCACATCGGAGGAAGGCAGTTCAAGTATATTTTAATATTTTTTTTTATTTCTTTTTGTCAAGAATTAGAAGTTGTGAAATATTTATAGACCTATTTGATAATTGTATAATTAATAAGGGAATTGAAGAATCATCCCGTCAGATGATTTCCGACATGGATATTCTTGGGATAAATAATACAAAAATAAATGTATACATATAGGATATAATTGAGAATATATTAGTTTTTTTTTTTAATATTACTACGACAAATTATATGATGTTACGTCATAGATTTATAGATAAAAAAACTAAAATTATTTTGGATTAATAAATCGAACACAAAACGAACAAAGTCTCATTATGACTGACCGTATTTATAATGTTTCAGT
>JACXSJ010003248.1:0-27032 GCA_014851325.1 Pentalonia nigronervosa
CACACTTTTTTTTTATAAGCATTTAAAGTTCAAATTTTTACCAAATTCATCAAAATCCCGAATGTTTGCAAATTATTTTGTAGTAAAAAATATATAAAATGATCAGTTTTTATTATAACTATAAAGGTTGAAAATTAAAACAAGGTTTTTCGAAAGTATTTAATAGTGTAACCAAAAAAAAATCAAAAAAAAAAAAATTTACATGGTTAATTTTTATAGACATTTTAAATTCAAATTTGAACGAAATTAGATAATTAAATGAAGAATAACGATGTTAGTTATTTCGTTGTAATTTAAAAATATTTTTCGTAGATACTTAAAACTTTTAAAGTATATTATATTTTATACACTCAATGACATCTTGGAATGCAATGTTTTCTCCAACTAATGGTTCAACCTACTATATTATAATAGTAAAATGAATTACTTTAATAGCAATAATATCATAAAATATACTTATAGTAATCTAAGCTGACAGACCGTCTTTGCTCGGAATCGTTTTCCGTATACCTGCAATGATTTTATATCACTGAATTCAAATTTAACACATCCACGAGAGTGACCCTCTGGATATCTATTGTACAGCAGAGCGGTACTCTCTTGCTGACATTTTTAAATTTCAATATTCAGTACAGACCCTCCCCACACATGCGCACACACATTTTATATGTAGGTTAAAAAAATTAGCCACCATTTTAATGGATTTTCATCTATGGAGATGGCTGTACAATAGTTAAATAATTATTAATAAGTAGATTTCATTATTATTTCAGTAATGCGCAGTAGGTACATTTATAGATAATGGGTACTATGTAATATGTCAATAGTTATATACAATCATACATTTACATACAGGTTACAACCACTAAGTTTAGTAAAAAATACAACATTTTGTATATAATAAGTTATAATTAACGTGCATCGGTCCATGGTACCTTTATAATATGAAAACAATAATAACCAAAACTTTGTTATGCGCAGATAGAAATTGTGACCCTTCCCCTTTGAACAAGTCACATCACGGACGGACGTTGATACGACTACTATTATAATAGTATTACCTACTACCATTATTATAATATACATCAAGTATAAACATAAACTATAATACATTATTAATATAACGTATACAACACGTAATTTCTTTGTACAGGGTATGCGTTAAGTGGATAACGATGTGGATATTTTATTTTCATAATAATCGCTGATCGTTTTCGGTCTATACATATTTACACGCCATAGACGAATGTACCAGGTAGTCTATAGGTACGCGTACCTAGTTATTAGTTGGTAATTCATGTATTATATAAATATTAATACAAAATATCAAGTACCTATACGAAGACACGATATGCAAATGAAAGTATACACATGACACACACGCTTGGCTTAAATAGTGTAGCGATTAAGCAAAGTCACGAAAAACGTAATCCTACCTTAAAAGGTAGGAACTTAAAAGTTCAAACCGTCAAAGTACAGCTAGGTAGCACTCGTACGACTTATTACCTAGGAGCTAAACACATAGTTTTCGATTTCGTTCAATTTTTCCATTCACGTAATATATAAACGATACAACGACGTCAGTGACTTGACTTCTGATATATCTACATATACGAATATTGGACCGGACGAGGAGGAAAGATCGTCTGATATACGTTCTTATGTATTTTTTTTTTTGGGGGGCAAATGCATAATACGATCGAAGCGTTTTACCACCTCGGCCGGTAGGTATGTTTGCGATACAGTGAAAATTCGTCAAATGCTGTACGTTTATTGAACAACCGATATTATAATCATATCATACGGTTCTCATACCGGCGAAATGATTGGTACCTTTATAATTGTTACGAATATTGCGTCAGAAATGAGACTATCAAACTATAACGCCCTGTAAACCCAGCAAACTATACGCCAAAAACGACGGCGGCGGTGCGTTATAGTTATGGGACATACTCTACGATCTGTTGGTGCGATAAAACCGGTTGAGGTCAATTATTACATAGTACCTATATACGTATTAAGTGTCCAGAGGTTATCGCGTGCGTTCGTTACTTACAAAGTTACAACTATATGTGTACATGTGTTGTACCTATACTTATCGTTGATCCGAATAAAAACCTCTGATCGTATCATTATAGGACATTACAATGAAAAATATACCTATACATATATAATCTAATTGAGTATATAACACTGACAACACGACTTCCCTCTTTAGTCTTTTGTTGGACGGCCGAGCACGTACGTCTGCGTTTTATCGTCGATCAAAGTCCTCTAAAACGAACGCGTTGTACGTTTAAATTGTTCGTAGAACATATTTAATCCATTTAAGTATTTTAGTCTTCAGTCGCCAGTCGCCGGTATAGGTCGCGTCGCACGCCGTATAGCCACTGCAGTACTGTAAAAACACGACACAGCTACCAAAACGCAACTTACAAAATGCTCAAACCAATAACATTCGCACTCGTGGGCTTTTTAGTTTTCAGTTTCGGACGCGGCGATGATAATGAGATCCGCATCGACCTGGATCCGATGTCGGACGATTTCATCGACCACATAAATTCGATACAAGATTATTGGAGCGTACGTGCATAATGCAACCATCGCAGTCATGCACCGACTGTGCGTCGTATAATAATAATTTTTGTCATTTATTTCAGGCCGGTCGCAATTTCCACAAGGACACACCGCTTTCTTATTTCAAAAGATTGATGGGTGTGCACGAGAGCAACCCGAATTACCCGAAATTGGAACGACTGTTGTCTTACTCTGACGCACCGAACGATCTGCCGGAAAATTTCGACGCTAGGGAACATTGGCCGAATTGCCCAACCATCAGAGAAATCAGGGACCAAGGATCATGTGGGTCTTGTTGGGTGAGTCGTTTTTCTGTCACTTCAATCGGTTCGAATTTGCGCCCAACGTCAATTTTTACTTTTCCGTGAATATTTATAGGCTTTTGGAGCCGTAGAAGCTATGTCTGACCGTGTCTGCATTCATTCTAAAGGCACTAAACATTTCCATTTTTCTGCCGAGAATTTAGTTTCCTGTTGCTGGACATGCGGTTTTGGTTGCAATGGAGGTTTTCCAGGGGCAGCATGGCACTATTGGAAAACTAAAGGCATTGTTAGTGGAGGCCCATATGGATCTAAAATGGTAATTTATAACAATTCTTTGACTATAAATTTATACAAATTATAACAACGTGTGACATTCTATTATATGTATTTAAGAATTAAAATGATTGTAAACATAGGTATAATATTAAATTTGCTATTTATACAGGTTTTTAATTATATGTACTAGATAGGTACAATTTACCATTTAAAAGAGGACGAGGTAGTTTGAAAGTATTTATATTTAATAACTTAGTATTTTCATAGATACCCACCTAATAAAATTATCTATACCTTATCAGAAGAGCCTGATCAATTAAAGTATACCATTATACCCTATTATATACATTAAAATTATACCCCTGCTAGAAATGGAAACCTTCCAAAAGTCTAATATATATAAACAAATATATGTAAATGAATCCTTATTTCTCTTGATCACGCTATAACTTGAGAACGCCTTTACCGAATTCATTCATCTTTTTTAATAAAAGAGTATATTGCGAGTCAGGTTTTAAGCTTAATTGAAAATTGAAAAATTCTGGAAAAATTAAAAGTGATTTTTTGATGTGATTTATGTACTAACTCTGTTTATTTATAGAGTTGCTATTAGTTTTATATTTTATCACTATTATAATTTGTAAAAATAAGGCATGTTGAATATTTTTTTCGAAATAAATTTAAAAAAAAAACAAATCATTGACACGGGTAATCGTCGCAATGTTTTTTATGTACCTACCTAATTCTGATTTCACCTCATGAGGTCCCTGGTAATTTACTCTTCGCATTATGTCCACGATCCGATGCAGTGGATTGTCTACCTATATGGCCTAGATGCATGTAAATCACTTGAAGTTAATCTTAACTTAATATTTGGCCCAGACAACGCCGAGCGAGACAGCTAGTAATATTATTAATATAAATTATAATATTATTATGATTAGGTATAGTGCCAAGTCTTACTGAATAACATTATCTCATGCCCATTTTATTAGTATTATTAAATATTTAAGTATATATTATATATATATATATATATCTGTGGGTCTATGAGTATTTTAGTGGTGCAAGCAATAGACCTTATACAGTTACACTCTTATGCCTCAGTATTAGGTCTATGGGTGCCAAGACACATATCAGCCTGCTCTTCATTGGAATTTGTGATAAAAGTGACTAGATGAGTGATAAGGATAACTAAATGAGTCTTGCCCATAATTAACTTTATTGAAAATTTTAATGATATTTTGTGGTCAGTTAACGTTCAACAATAAACAAACCTGAAATGGCCTGAAACCACCCATTTTAGGAATAGGAGCTCTGCACTAAAAATTGTATACTAAGACCTCCTTACAATTTTGGTTAAATAACTATTTATAATTTTCTATAGTTAGGTATTTTAATGGTGTTCTATAAAAATTACTGTGATATAAAATTGCATTCATTTGTTAAATTGTTTATCAGTTAAATGGGTGCTTTTATTTTATTTTTAACAAAGTATGCTTATAATATTATTAGATTTTAAATACATATTTAATATATCATTCATTTTTGATGTAGGGATGTATTCCATATGAAATTGCTCCGTGTGAACATCATGTGAATGGTACTCGTGGACCATGTAAAGAAGGAGGTAAAACTCCTGTTTGTGTTAAAAAATGTGAAGATGGATATAAGGTGCCATATGCACAAGATTTGCACCGTGGTAAATAATCTAAATTCAATAAAATAAAAAATAAATATATTTTTCTTAAGTTTATTTATTGATATTTACATTATTTTTAAAATATCAGGTAAAAATGTATACTCGATTGGAAATGATGTCGATCAAATCCGACAAGAAATTTACACCAATGGACCTGTTGAGGGGGCATTTACTGTATATGAGGATTTTGTAAATTACAGAGGTGGTTAGTATAAACTTTTAATGTTCAATAGTTTAAGTTTTAACTAACTATTAATATATATTTTTCATTTGCAGGAGTATATAAACATGTTGCTGGTAAAGCTCTTGGAGGCCATGCAATTAGAATCCTTGGATGGGGTATTGAGAATAGTTTTAGTGGTGATATACCATATTGGTTGGTTGCTAATTCTTGGAACAGTGATTGGGGCAATCGCGGCTTTTTCAAAATATTAAGAGGAAGTGACGAGTGCGGCATTGAAGGACAAATTAATGCTGGTTTGCCAGCTTAATTTACACTCTTTTCAGATTAAAAATTTATAAATCTCAACTTTTATATTTTAATTAAATTTACTAAAAGTAAAAGCAAATTATTATTATTATATATATATTTTTTTTTTAGATACTTAGAGCTTATTAATTATTATTAACTAAGCTATTTTTGAATGCAATAAATTATAAAAAAAA
The DNA here is from genome assembly GCA_014851325.1 of Pentalonia nigronervosa. Lineage (NCBI taxonomy): Eukaryota > Metazoa > Arthropoda > Insecta > Hemiptera > Aphididae > Pentalonia > Pentalonia nigronervosa. Next base: position 5,485 of record JACXSJ010003248.1, read on the forward strand.
AAAAAAGAATAAGAGTATATTATCTTTTATTTTTGTATACCTAATTGATTTTTATTTTGTAATTTTGTATGTATTAATAAAATTAAAATTCTCTGAATTTAATAATTGATTTACTATTGACTTACATTAATATTTAATAATAATAACTAAAGTTATTTTGTTGCTTTTTTTATCCAAATCAAGCAATCTTGTAAAAAAATACTTTTCATTTGTATTTAAATAGAGATACAAACACATCAACTTAAAAAGTATTTGAATAGTATTTCAAATAATTTTGTCAATAAGTATTTAACAACAAATACATATACGACTTATTCGTGCATATTTAAGTATATTTTTTTCACTTTTCTATCAATACTTATTTTTTACAATGTCTCTACGATAACAATTTTGGGAACAGTTTGTTACAAATTGTAAAAATATTTTAATCAATGAAATCAATATTTGACATTTATATATTTTTAGAATGCCGTTTGCCACTATGCCCATGTATTATATTTTCATTAATTCATTTTTACATTTTTTCCTCAGAATAATATATTTATGACACATATAATGTACAGCGTATACACAAAACCCATATCCCATTAATTTGTAGTTTTCAATTCACATTCTTAAACTTCAACAAAGATAATTAATAGCGTTTTCCTTTTGCATTTATATTAGGTTATATCAAATATAAAATTTCAATAATCTTCTGATTTTCTGACTAGTAAAAAAATAATATTGATCATTTATTGAAGCAAAGACGATATAAGTATTTAAATAAAAATATTTAATTTTTAAATACAAATAAAATCCAAGATAGTATTTAAAATTTAAATACACGTACTCAAATAAATACTTTACAAGATTGAAATCAAGTAAGAAAAAACCCACTCTCCGAACATTCCAATTTTCTGGTATTTCACATTTTATTACAATTGGTTTAGTTTTTATTAATATTTATTTATATTTAATTTTTTTTTTTAATATCTCGTTATAATTTTTAATAACTATGAATCAGCAAATTATCAACAATAACTAGTTATCATATTAAATAATATAGTTATAAGTTACCATAGCAACAAACTATCGGGTATCAGGACGAATAGACAAAACTGTTAATAGACAAAAAGGCTGGTTCAATGAAATAATGAATAAATTTATATACATATTTTTTAATTAATGTATTAGGCAGTTGAATTAGATTAGTATTTACTTTCTATAAGAATGTCATAATTAGTATTTAATATTTCACAAATAAAATAATAAAGCTATTAGCTGTATAAATTAAATTTTTTTTCTTAATATCATGTTTTCATTTCAAAAGTAAAATTTTAACAATAAAATGTTTATTGTTTTTAAAAGTTTATTGAAAAGTAAAAATTAATTTAAAATATTAAACTAAATAAATGTCTGATTATGCAGGTAGATGAATACTAATTTGGTTTTGAATTTCAGTTTTAATTTCTTTAACAATATGTTTGTTCTGACGATCTTCAACGGATAATTCTTCTAGTAAACAAAGTTGTTTCTAAAAAGAAGATAAATAAAATATTACATTTATAAATAAATATTTTAAAAACTTTATAGGAAGATTTACTTGTACGTCTGCAAGAACTAAAAATTTTATAATTGCCGGTTGATCATTTGCAAGTTCACTAAAAACTCCATTACGAACTGCAATCAAAGCATCTTGATCTACACACTCCAGGATGATTGCTTTTGTGATTTTTTCGTCCAAAACCACAGAGACTATTTTTTCAAAATAATTCAAATATAATGTTTTTGGCATATTATCTAGAATAAAAAAAAATAATAATTAAAAATTATTTTAAGCTTGAGACTTAACATTTACTATGGTAGATAATCATATACATTAGCAAAATTTATACCTAAACTATATAGCTAGATATCACAATTCCAGCATAAGAATAATTACTTAAACATGACACAATGCTGAATATACAATGCATTCTATATTTAATTTCACATATGGAAGCATACACATTTAGTACAACTACTATTGTGCTTAATCTACACGTGATACATTAATTCTAACCTATGTTTATGATTTAAAAGTAATTCCTAATACCATTCAAAATACTTAATTATCAACTGTTAGTTTTCCATAACATATAGGTATTTAAATTACAGTAAATAAAAATGAACACTTATGTAATTTCATTTTATATAATTTGTGGTCATAAAAGGTTTATCAAATGTATTTTATTTTTTTTATATAAAATAGTCTCTTGACTACAAATGGGTTTACATATATTATTTTTAATTTAATTGTGATTACAATATACAACATTAATTTTTTAAGTTGTGTAAATTATCCATTTAAATTTTAAGTGTAGCAATGAATTTATGGAACTGTATATTTTCCTTATTTTTAAATGAATATAAGGAAATTAATTGCATGTTTTATTCATATACTTATAAATATTAATATTAATATGTCTATAGTTTTATTAGAAAATATTAGCATCATCAATTTTTTTTTTAAATCTAAAAATATGGATCTTACTGATAAGTATTGATAATGGACACATGATTTTTAAATCTCATTTTATTTAAATTTTTGAAATATATTAATTGACTCAAATTGTACTAATACTAATTCTGTATTCTACATTTTACTCTAAAAATAAGAAATGAAAAAACGAATAATAAAGTATGCAATATATAACAATAGCATGAAAAAGCATTTAATATATACTGATTAAACCACTTCTTCACTTACCAATTATATTTTTATAAAATGATTTTGATGTTCTATGTTTATTCCTGTTTGTAATAACAGTTAAACAATCTGCTAATGATACATTTTCTGGAAATTTAATAACATTTTTATGTCTATCTTCCAAAGGATTCATCACCAGTATTTTTTCTCGTTTTTCAGCTTTGACAAAATATAATGCATTTAATTTTATTGGATTCAACGGAATAATCAAATAACGATTAATTGAATCATTTTGTACATGACACACCAATTCACAGTGTACTAAACCAGATGTACAATTTTCAGCAACTGTAGCCAATAAATGGTGTTTTACCATTAATGGATGAGTATTATCGAAGAGATCAACATCAAAAGAATGTAGTCCACAATTTGTCAACAAATTGTTATTGTCAGTAATACGAACCAAGAGCCGCCAAATTGAAGTTGGACATGATAACCATGAACAGTTTGTGGAAAGCTTGATTGCAAAAATATATTCATCTTGGCAAGCTCCTAATTTGACAGCTTTAGCACCTACATTTAAATTTTTTTAATATTTTATTGACACCAATTTATAAAATTAAATAAACAATACAACCTGAATAGATTAAAATGTTTAATGAACAACGTTGAGCAACTAAATCTTTACGAGCAACAATAGACACTGCATTTGTATATTTATTCATAATTTCTTGTTGCTCTTCTAAAGACTCTATACTTTTACAAATATTTTGTATGTTTTCTAGAATTGGTTTTTCATTCAATTTAAACTTAAGTTCTTCTTCTTGAGTGATTGCTTCAAGTTTAATAGATAATTTATATACTTTATTTAATCGGGTCATTGCAACAATTTCATTGGACTGAAATCTGCGTAATGAGATAACTCCTAAAATATAAAGATTTAAATGCAATAAAATATTTCAAATACAGCTATCTAAAATTTAAATAGTACCTTTCAATTGAGTTACAACTTGTTTGACTATTTCAGAAAAATTGTCATTCAATGTAATTAGAAATAAATGAACACCATCACTTAAAATCACTGCATGGTCAACAATAAATGTAGCAACTGTTTCTGTAATTGCAAAGTAAATGAATGACGGACAAATATTTTCAACACAGTTCATGACTATAAGAGTTCCATTGGATGACACTAACAGCAACTTTTTTGATTCTATAAATCAACAAAATTATAATATAAAAGGTGTATAAAGGCAATCTCAGAATTATTACCAAAATTACAAAATTGAATATGAACAATTTTTTGTGGACTATTTAAAAGTAATGAAACATTTCTATTAATCACATCAGATGTTGTACAATATATTTTTGACTCTTCTGTTGCTATTATAAAGATATCTTGACTGTCAATTACATTTGATCCAAAAAGTTCTCTAGCTCGTTGGCTGCTGAACCAATCCCTCCAAGTACAAGATATGAATGAAGTAACTACAAATGGAAACTAATTGAACAAAAATTAATATTATGAGTATTTGAACATCTTTTAAAATTTATTACTGGTCTCTGATATCTAATTCGTTTGTTACAGGTATTGAATATGATTGGTTCATTATTATGATTAATCATAATTTTTAATATTTGTATTACTATCCATTCTTCTAGTTCTGTAATTACAGAAATTCCATCTGAATAGCAAGTTGCTCCAAAAATTTCACATGGAAACTTTTGAGAATAGCAGAGTTTCCACTCATAATTGCAAGATAGTGGCTGTTGAGTAACTTGTGCTGACAGAGAACAATCAAATAAGTCTGGAGAATCTCTATAACATTAAATTAAAATAAATTTATGTTATAAAATTTACAGTAAATACTGAATATATTACCGTTGAACTTGTTTTAGATGATATATAGATCCAATTTTATCAACACAATACATTTTTGAATTAAAGGTTAATATTGATATTATTGGATTATTTATTGGCATAATCTAGTAAAAAACCAAAATACATATTATATTGTTTTAATATTTTTAATAAAATAAAATTGATAAGATAAATTTATTATAATATAATAACTTACCACAGGTTCAACGGGATTCCAAAGACTAGCTTCAGCTAAACCATCTAATGAATATAAAACCATGACACGATCATCCCATGTAACAAACAATGCATTTTCACTATCCTCGTGAAAGTGTGTATGTTTTGAATTGGTATGTAAATACTCAGATTTTAGTAGCAGTTGTTCGAAATTCAAGGAGAGTTCCATTATGTATCTATGTTAACTGAATTATAAAAACACATTATAAAACATAAATTATTTGATATGATTATTCTATTTCAAAATTGGAAAATAAAATTATTTCAAAAAATATTTATACACAATATTATTATGATTCATTGTTGTGTAGTGCACAGCCCTGCCACTGCTGTGAACAATGCTTCTTTTACGACGGTGCAGCTCCCGTTATCTCCGACGTATGATTTGGTTAGGAAAAGGTTGTGTTAAATAATTTAATACAACACTTTGAAATTGGTTAAGATGATATAATGATATTTATTAAAACAATAAAAGTGAAATTGGTTATTTTTATAAAAATACGGACACGACGTCAATAAACACTCCGTAGGAGTTCGCGTGTCCGTTGTGAGTACTTACAGTAATAACTTAAGTCTAATTTTACAATGGTGTATAACACCCGTATTTATATGTACGGTCAATGTCATATAATGGACTACGTGCTACATGATAAGGAAAATGGTTGAAGGATTTACCAATACTTTTAGGACGTGACTATTGTTACTAGCAGGTTAGTATTGAAATACTAATTACGACGTGCCACCTTGAGGTTTACTACAGTTGGAATGTAAATTATCATTTTAATTTTAGGTAATCAAAATGTATGTAATTTTTAATATTCTGTTAGTCTTTTGAATAATTTTGTATACAAAAATTTAAAATTGGAATCTTTCAGCTATTTAAATTCAAGAATACTGATCAAAGTCTATTGTCCTTTAGTTATTACCAATATGGCTTATATAGTATATATTATTATTGCAAATAAAAATTGTCGTCAGTTTCAAATGTGAAAAGATTAGACCAAATGATAAAACAAAAATTGGCGGTAAAAATAAAAGGATTTGATTTACATGAAAGCTTATACTTTACTATATACAGCAGCTGTTGTTTGTTGATGTTGAAAAGTGGTAAGGTAACTAGTAATATGGCAACTTGCAACTAAATCGTTAGATCAACAAGTAGCTCTAACCATTGCATCTTTGTATATAATATGTGATGTGGTTGTATCAATACACCTTGGTTCACCTTTACTTTTGTCGGAGTTGGCGCAATCTATGAGAATAAATTTTATATTATCATGTATCCAATATCGACTCAATTCTCTACTCATCACCATGACAGTCATGTCAGCAAGATAACACAATGCATAGACGCGGAGTGAATCATGGAATAAAAAATTAATTCATGGCATAAAACTTAGATAATATATTATTGCTCATCACTTATTGACCCTTAAAATCCTTTAAGGCTCAGCCACACAGAACACGGTCTGTCGCGGCGGTCAACGATATTTTCCCACGGTGGTTAGGCGGTGAAGATGTAATACGTAATATCGCATTATCCCTGTCACACAGAGGGCGTTCTGTCGCGGCGGTACAATTTAGATCGCAACGATGGGCGATACCGTTGTACAAAATTACGAAATTCCGGGCGGGCAGCTGTCGATCTGTTGTAATTTATTGGTTTTTTTATATTCTGTTATAAACTTATAAGTAATTAAAATAATTATATTATATTTTTAAAATGGCTGAAGAAACTGAAATGCTCGTCGAGCATGTACAATACACAGTCGATGGTATTCACCAAACTGTTCCCTGGTTGTATTAATTTCATGTACCCATTTTCGGTTTTTCCTTTTATTTTTAAGGGCAAGTAATAAAAGAAGTTGTTCCTCGTCAGAACTTGACGTTATTGTAAAATGGCGATTATTAAAAAAAAATAATAAAGTGGACAGATATGAGCAACTGTGTACTAGATTATTAGATTATTAAATTATGACTGTTGTAGCAGACCGCTCACAAATTATCGCTGCCTGTGTGCCGTCATCAGATCGCTGACCGCCGCGACAGACTGCGTTCTGTGTGCCGAGCCTTTAGATCATATACAATATATGATATGATATATATATGTATATGTATATGATTTAAGTATTGACCATTGTCTTATGTCTTCGTGATTAAAATTTTGGTCTTAAACAATTTAAACTTTTAAATACTTACCGATATAATTACCTATTTATATTAAATTATTGTTGTTTAATTAATTCGTTCATTCACAATATTGGTTAATATTTAATTAATGCTTAATTAATTTATTAGTAAAATTATTCGTTTATTTTCATTGGGAATTGACAGTTATTAGATACATTGAACAGGTAAAATGTAAAATACTTCATATTTTTAAGGAATTAACTGACCGAATGTCGTACCGCCTAATAGTCATTGAATGTAGAGATACCTTTTAGCTACATTTAATTTATCATTTTAATTAACATAATAAAATGAATACAAAAAAATACTTTATAATTTATTTTAATATTTATTAGTGTTATTTCATACATTTTTTAAGTTTCTTATGTTTACTTGATATATTATTAATTAAAACTAATTTTACGGTTCAATATATAAGTTCCCTGCCCATGTTCTATATATAGTTAAAAAACTTTTAGTGAACATAATTTATTGAATAAACTATTTGGAAACATAAAGTATAAATTATATTGCTAATTATGTTTGAATGTTACTTAATAATTATTGATATATTTATTTTTAGACCTGGTAATGGATATTTCAGTTTATCTCACAAATAATGATATGCACTTGGTGAAATGCTTCTCAGTGTAATAGCTGCAATGATGTCTTCTACTTCCCATTTTTGTATTTGAACATCAGGTCGTAAAAAATGGTTTATTTGAATTTTTGTAAATATCTGACCAAACATATCATATACTTTATTTTTAAAGTAATCTGTTTTTAAATATTTATTTTCCTTTTGAACTTTTAAAAGTTTGTTTTTTATTTCATTTAATTCTAATTGTAATCTATTAAAAATATTTTCATAAATTAACATTGTACTATTATCAAATAATTTTATAATACATATATATTTAAATACTTGTTAACAAGTTCCAATAAATTTTGTTCTCTATTTTTTTAATTCATAAAACTAATTTGTTAATAATATTTTATTATTATTATATATTATTGTTTTATAATATTTTGGTTGTTAAACTTGCGTCAAAACTTGAATTATTTATATTATTGGAGAATATATTACAAACTATTCAATTTTATTTTTATACTAGAACTTGCACTCATTGGTTCTTTAACCAAATTTTGTACCTAATTAAATAATATCATTTAATATTCATAACAACATTTTTATAGCACGTTTTGTATTATAAATTTTTAATAAAGACCTTATTTAAAATAACTACTTGTTGAGTTGGTAGAGCATCACTCTTTAATTTCCTTTTACATTTGGGTGAATAATTTAACATTAACTCAATCAATGATTTTTCAAAATCACTTTTTATAAAGTGTAATGAATAAATATGGGCTTTTAAAAATAAGGAATATAAATTAATAAACTAACGAATAATATTTATATTAATATAATTTGTTGTGTTTAAAAATTATTGTAATACACTGTAAATATATCGTACCATTATTGTTGTTTTGTTTTTTACCAGCTGGTTGTTGACAAAACTCCATTTTGCTTGTAAATCAGGGGACGTCAGAAGCCTATGGTGCTTGATGTCAACATTTGTTATGTTTTTATGGTTATTGCAGCCAAACAGAACAATAATAAGGCATTATAATTAAAAATGATATCACTTAGGAAAGAAAACGGATGGATCAATGAAATAATTATAAGACAATGTGTTCTCAAATCCTTGTTTATTTTAATCAAATTTAAATATGTTTATATACACAGTATATGCATTTATCTATTTAGTTATGGTTATACATTGTTATCAAATAAAGAAATTTTACTTTTAGATTATTCACAAATTTGAATAATTTATATTAAGAATTTAAGATCTATGTATTAATAAAAAAATATAATATTAATAATTAATTATTAACATAAAAATAAAGTATTAAACCATACAAAGATTATATGACACAAATGTTCATGTATTAAAACTTAGCATTTAGAAATCACATAATATGTGAAATATATGTATTTTTTTTACATATAGTATCGCTTATAAATATTATGATTATAATTTATAATCATGGCTAAGTAAAGTAAATAAAGTTTATTTAGAAATATACAATCATGGCTTATTTGAAATCTGTAGAAATGTGACATCAGATGGAGTAAACTGCGTATTAATAGTGTATTTTGGTTATCTTGATGACATATCTGTTTATTTAGTCATGGTTTAAATGATGTTACTTGTTAATTTGATGGTTATCTTGTAATTAAGAAAATATTAATAGTAAAGACTTCAAACTTTTCACCATTACTTAGGTATTCTTTAACTCTCTATACACAAGATTTTCAAAAATAGATTTAGACTAATATTTTAAATATTAACTAATTAATCCTTTAACTGTTTATACCATTCTATAAAACTTTAGTTATGTACATTTTATTGAAATAAATTAGTTCAGCCCATCAAATTAAGGAATTACTATTTATAAAAATATAATATTATGTAAATTTATATAATTGAATTCAAATTAAACTCATTCATTATAATGATTTACTTAATTAGTTACCTATACTTAAAATCATTGACACAGTAGAAAAAAATTCACGAGTATTTTTTATGATTACTAATTTAAAAAAAATTGGGTATTCGTTTATAAACATAATATTGTATAAATTAAGAATGAGAAGAGATTTTAGGCTATAGATGTACACATACGTTATATTTTTAACGTGTGCAGCACGTGCGATTAGAAATACTACAATAGTAGAAATGAGCAGTAAGCCAAAATCCTAAAAACATCTCTGACCAATAAGATAATATGTAAAATTATTAAACATTAGTCTACATAAGATTACTTTGCAGAAAATTTTAAGTGTGTAAACATAATGTTATATTTATATTTGTGAAATAAAATGCATAAAACCATAAATTATTTAATTAATTTATATTTATATTAAAATTACAAAAAAGAGAGCTCGCCCCCCTCCCAATTCATAAAACTGAAGACCAATGTATCCAATATTTATTTTATGAATATAATAATTATTTCAAATAAAAATATACAACAATAATTAATGTGTGTGTACAGTATTACTTGTGCATGACATCTATATACCTGTAATATTTATGTTTTCTAGTCTTTAAATATATAACTCCATAATCAGTGGCAAACACAATATATCTGTATTCTAAACAACTATTCCTTTTATTAACTAACCTCATATTTAAGTACTTTAAGTTATAACCACTAAGATAGTATGGTATTAATTAGTATAATTACTAACAAGTACCCAATATGTATCATCTATGTTTATATCAGACTTCTAGGTACCATAGAATCAAATAGGACTGCCAACTAAGTACTATGGTAGGTAACTACTGAAGTTTTATATAAAGTACATAAAACATACACAGTGATAGATTTAGGAATAGTACAGGAGGTACAATTTACTAAGGCCTTAGGACTAAGTTTATTTAAGAGGCCTTAGGTTGTCTTAGATTTTATAAATTATATATTACAACATATAATTTATTATGTATACATTTTTAGCATTAAAGTCTGCCATTTGTCATTTTGTATGTTTTGCATAAACATGAAATTGAAATTGAAATTGATCTCTGTGATGGGGATGGCGGTCAACAACTACATGATTTTTGTAATTTTTTTGAAAAAAATTATATTTTACAAAGCTGTAAATTTCCGCCGTCAATATGGGCTGAGTTTTCGAACAATTTAATGTACACTAATGCTTGTGAAACGTTTCATTCAAAGCTTAATAATATGTTCTACTCTCCATATCCAAACATTTTCCAGTTTTTAAAAGTTTTGAAAAATGTACAAACTGACATTTATGTCAAAATGCGTAGCTCAAATCTGACACAAAAACGACGTAAGGCAGTAGAAAAGGAAAATTATATCAATGATATTATGCGTCAATATGAAGATAAAATTATAACACGTTTGGAGTTTGTAGAAAAATTAGCTTACAAAAATTTGCCAGTTTAATTTATTATATATACAATAATTTTCGTAAAATTTTTTTTAACTGACTTTTTGACTAATATACCTATATATTATTATTTTCAAATTTGTATTAACTATGATTTTTTGAATGATATATATTATTATAGCACACAATATTTTTTGTATATATATATTTAAATTGAATTCAATTTTTTTTTTTAATTCTGTGCACACAACTAGCTATCATGAAAAAACTATGCATGCAATTCGACTCTGTCGTGAAAAATACACGCACGCAATTCGACCTAAATAATGATTTTCGCACATAACTCGGAAACACCAATATAAATATTTTTTGGAAATAATGCCTGCTGTGTACATGCACAAATGTTCATAACCCTCACCACTCCCTAGTCTAGATGCTGCGCTATCAGCTTAATGACAAAATCTAATTTTTTTTAACAATATCTAAGTATAAACAGTTAATAATTATCATATTAATTATTAGTTTAAAAATTGAGTTTTATTATTCATTTTGTAATTTATATTGGTTGGTACCTATTTATTCATTTATTTGATAATTATTATTATATAAGTTTATTTTAAATAGAAATATTTTATTCTATTAAATTATTAAAATATTTTGTATTCAGTTTTAATAATAATAATAAAAGCTTAAAACATGGAATTTGTATATAGATTTCAATAAGTGTAATACATTTCTTGCCCTTACGGAGTGGGGGTAATGAACTATTCAGGCTTGTTTTTTTCACAAGGTCGTGATAGGAAATAATAATCACTCCAGTTTATTCTTTATTTTGATGAGGAAATCGGAATGTAGATAAATAAGATTGATAATCTACATCTTGCACAATTTTCGTGCTTTACGTAGAATATAATAAAGAATTTTTTATTTACTATGGTGCTTCATATTTAAATATTATGTTCTGAGGTGGTAGCACGGAATAAATAAATAATTAAATAAATTTAATCTATTCTGTGGTGATAGTGTGATACCATAGATAATGCATATCCGTGTTGTTTACTGTTTAGGTGTGTCCTGCGTCTGTCTATACATTTATCTTAATTCGTGATGTGTGTGTAGCACTTGTCACAAGTTAATATTTGATTATTCAATACTACAATAACACTGTTGCACTGTGCTGTGTAGTTTAGTTGTTACTTGTTTAGTACAGTTTGAGGTGATAAAGCAGCCCTGCCAATTGCCAAATTGTTTGTTGTTTTAACTTTTAAGTATTAAATAGGTTTTCCGGTCTTAATTTATCTTCCAATCATTCAATCATTGAGATATCGGATATTGATTTAGTTTTGGAACATTGTTTATGCTTGAAATCCTCGCGCCTACGCATTGAGATTGATTACAACTGTAGCTAATAGTAAGCAATAGTTATGGCGTTTGTCCGTGTCAAAAGGCGCCACGACGAAGATCCATTCAATTCCATTGTCGTATCGCACAAAAAATTAAAAAATATCGGTACAGATTTCAGTAAAGATTGTGTATTTCAATTTGCTGCCACTTTAAAAGACAAAGTAAGTTTTTACACCCTACTATATAACTGTTAGATAACTATAAAACTTAAACCTAGACAGTAATATTAATTTTAAAAGTATAATGTTTTATTATAAATACTATTCAATTCACCATTATGAGATTAATGTTAGTTCTAGTTTTGTACAATTATGATAATGTATCATTATAATTTTTAAATGCTTTACATGAATGCATCTGTAAATACTGTGATTTGTACCAACCTTTTTTTTTTGTTTACCACCATAGGCACAAATAAGGTCAGGGCTTTAGAGGCTAAGCCCCTCCAAAAATATCAATAGCTCCCCGAACATGTTCATATTTTTTTTAGGTTTTTATTATTTACACAAATGTTATATTAAATAGTTAGGGTTTTAGTCCTCTCCCCCTAAATCTCTTAATCTGAACAAACTAAACAGTCAAATAGAAAATGATAAGTACTGATATGAATTAATTTATAGTTAAGATGTGATTGTGAATTGTGTATGGCAGACAGATCTAAGTCGTAAATAAAAATGATCTATGTCTGCATAGTTAATAATAATAAGCATGTTAATAATTACAGCCATATGATGTATTTTCTGTGATTCTGGATAGCCAATAATAATGTACAATAATAATAACAATAAGTGATTATTTGCATTTATAAATACTTAAAATATAAAATAATATTAGATCCTTTACAAATACAATTAATTATTTTATTTATTTATTCATTTTCTGTATCATTACTATATAGTCTTTCACATATGATAGTTTGAAAATTGCTGCTAGTGGTAGTTCCAATTCTTAGAAATAACACATAGTAACCTATACAAATACTTAATTCATGTTATTGTCATATGCAATTTGTTCCTATAGAAAAACTCATCAACATTTATTTTTAGAATGAAAACTTATCTCAATTATTGAAAGAGGTCCGAGAAGAACGATCTGTAAAAATGTTGACAAAAATGAAGAAAAACAAAAATATTCATGATGTGGTTGAACATTCAAAAGCAGAACGTTTGAAGGTTTGTCATAAATTATAATCATTATTTATTACTCTTGAAGTTATAAAGTAGATGATTTGCATAGTAAAAATATTTAATAGCAATTATAAATAAAATAATCTTTACCTATATCTTGTCATAGATACATCCATTTTAGTTAAAAATGATATGATTTCCATTTTTAGATTTCTGAAGTGGCTTTAAGTTTAACAACAAGATTTTTGTTCATAAAATCTTGAACACTTTTTGTTAAATGATCTGAATTTGAAATCATTTTCTGATTGCAGTAGTTTATAATTGCCTTTAAACTAATAATAATAATATATTATACTAATATCTATTAATTTTTTCATGGTTAATAATATAATGTAATTAAAATTAATTTTTTTAGCTAGTTAATACTCTCAGAGCTGTTAAACAAGATACAGTACCCATTGAAGAAATATATGGAGGGAATTCAGAAATAAAAGTTGTTGATTTTGTTAAGCAAGCAGAAAATAATAGCAAGCCCTTAATAGATGAAGGAATTTCAATTGATTATGTATTTGACTTGTATTATGCAGTCAATAATGATGATAATATAATTGATATACAAGATACTGATAGGTACCATAATTAATTGCTAGTTATTAATTTTACTCCCTTTAACACAATTTATAATTGTTAATATTTCATTTTCAGTGTACATGAATTAGATTCAGAAAATTTTTATGGTATTTGCAATAATATTGCGAGCTCTGATAGTGATTCCTCACATTGTGAAGATGATGATGATTCTAATGATGAAGGAAATTGGAGAAATGATTATCCTGATGAGGATGAAATGGATAATGAGTAATTTTATATATTAAATACATAGTAGTTAGTTTAATCTAAAATAGTAAAAAAGTTTACTGCTTTCTTGAATAAATTTTATAAAAATAAATTTGAATATTCTACAAGTAATCAAGTGTTAACATTGATAACATTTGATAGGATTCAAAATAAATAATTAGCATAGTTTTAGATTCTGAGTGGATCGTTGAATATATTTGTTATTGAATGCTATAGGTATTGAAATGGCGCTAAATACACAAAAAAAGAAAAATAGCACTTAACTTTGAAATATGCAAAAATATGCAGCTAAAACTTTCGTATATAGCTTTATGGTTTCCTAAAAAAATTATAGCTCACATAAGTATCTTTAAGACTACTCCATAAAAATACGCAAATGCTACAAGTTATGAGCCCTGGTAATAATTAACTAAAGATATTAAACTTGTCATTTTCAGCAGTTATTGAGATAATCATTTTCTAGATATTCTAGACATGATATAATTTAAAAAATATTGAAAATATATAGTTACAATTTATGTATATGCATCTAAAATTCAGATTTTGACGAGTCTTCAATTATTTTGTTTTGTTTGTTGTTTTCTATAATATGTATAATGTAATTTTCAAAATATTTAGACTAATTTTAAGCTATATATACTTCAAGTTTATAAACGTATTTACATTGTTCTACTGTACATCTGTATTGACTTATAAGTTATAAGTGGGGACATGGTGAGAGCCTGTATGAGGCGTTTCCTGCATAGCGATATAACCTAGATATGAATTTATCACTAACTAATCTCACCACCGCCAGGTGAATAAAGATGCTTGCCCAAAATGTCTCTTTTTAGGGCCACCCAGCTCTGACAGTTATGTCAATCAACATCAAAGGACTATCTAGTCCCAAAGAGTTATTATTATCAGAACTATTTGTTGAATGGAAGTGTGATGTACTCTGCATCCAAGAAACACATAGAAATATAAATAACAATCGCCTAAAAATGAATGGCATACAAATAACATTAGAATTACCACACAAAAAATATGGTCATGCAATTCTCACATAACCCAATCTAGTCATAAAGTCAGTAGGATCTAGTCAAGTAAATAATATAAAAATAATTACCATTGAATTAACAAATTGCTCAATAACATCAGTATACAAATCTCCAGTCCAACCATACAAATTTTTAACTCTGGAAAACTTTATAAGAGATATGAACAGTATAGTTATGGGCGATTTCAACAGCCATAGTGTTAGTTGGGGTTATTTTGAAACTAATGAAGATGAACAAAAATTGAAAGAATGGTCAGAAGCAGAAAATTTGACACTGATACACGATCCTAAGCTACTATACTCTTTTAACAGTAGTCGTTAGAAGAAAAGATACAATCCAGATCTCATCTTTGTTACTACAACATTATACAACAAAGCTCAATATATATATATAGGGAAACCGATACCAAATACTTAGCATAGACCCGTGTGCTTGAAAATCCACGGTGTCGTTAAAGTACAGAGTGTACCATTTAAAGGAAGATTTAATCACAAAAAAGCTAGTAGATGGATGGAATTCACGGAAGCTTTGGAAATTAAATCCAACAAATCGGGCCTACAATACGAAACTACAAGCATTTTGTTAACATAGTAAAAGGTACATCCAGAAAACACATCCCCAGAGGATATAGATCACAATATGCGCTGGGACTTGATAAAACCTTTTCAAAGCATTTTGAAAAGTACAAACAAGAATTTGACAAAGGCCTTTTCGATGTTAATACAATAATACTTAGACAGAATTTGATGCAATCATTAAATGATAACAGAAGACAGAAATGAAAATCACTAGTAGAAAACATAGATATGACCCGGAATAGTAAAAAAGCTTAACATACCTTAAAACAATTAAACAGAGATCCGAAAGCCATTAGACAACATAGTAATGTAACAGCAAATCAAGTCGCACATGCCCTACACAAAAATGGTAAACCTAAAAACAAAATGAAAAGAATACAAACGTCCAGGGACAAAGAAAATGAACCATCACTTATCCAAGCAGACTTCAGCGAAGAACTAATATATGCAATAAAACAGATGAAAGAAGATAAAGGACCTGAAATTGACAAAATACAAACAAAAATAATAAAACATTTTGGGAATAACACATAGGAATGAATATTGAAGATTTTTAACGTGTCTCATAAAACAGCAAAATTCTCAAAACAATGGCTAAAGGCAAAAGTGATAGTACTACTAAAATCTGGGAAATTACCAAACAAACTAAAAAATTTCAGTCCAATATCATTATTATGCCATATATATGTTATATGAACGATTAATTTTGAACAGAATAGCCCCAGTCATAGAAGAAAACCTAATTAAAAATCAAGCTGGGTTCCGACCAGTGAAATCCTGTAATAGCCAGATATTAAACCTAACACAGAATATCAAAGATGGTTTTGTAACAAAAAAAAAATAATCAGGGCTGTGTTTATTGATTTGACTGCAGCATATGACACTGTTAATTATAATCACTTTTTGGACAAAGTATATAAAGTAACTAAGAACTATAACTAATGAAAATAATTGAGTCAATGAATTAAAATAGAAGATTCTATATAAGACTATAAAACCAAAAACTCCGATGGAGAAATTTAAAAAATGATTTTTCGCAAGATAGTGTCCTATCCTATTCTATATGCTTTTTAATGTATACATGAATGACTAGTCCATTATGGATACTACCCATCATTTTTTATATGCCAATGACCTAGCAAAAACTGCACAAGAATATACGTTTAGTGAAATTCAACAAATACTCGCACATGTGCTTAATAAATTGGATAGATACTATGTACAGAATTCACTAAAACCCAATCCAACAAAAATGCAAGTAACTGCATTCTATCTCAAAAATGAGCATCCAAGAAAGGAACTTAAAATACGCTAACCCCCAGCATCTACAAACCACAGCACTCGCTTTATGCTATTCAGTTGGAGTATCCAGTGCTGCCTAATAATTGAATGCTTAACAATCACATCTATACCTTTGGTACAAGTTCTACCTGGTATAGCACCCCTTGATATTAGATAAGTGTGGCCAGTGATACTCAAAAAACAGCCCAGGTAAAAGGCAAAAGACATTCACTCCATGGATACCAGCCAGTCCCAAGCAGACTGAAATCAAGAAAAATTTGTAGACATCAACTACGGAGATCACTTGAACATAAACAAAGATGGATAGCATTGAACTAAACTAATAATTTTAAAATAAGACCAATGGAAAAACTTCCACCTGGATACTGTTGCGAATGGAACACCTGGAAAACACTTAACAGATTGTGAGTGGTTGTTGCCCGAACAAAGAAAAATCTACGTAAGTGAGGATACAATATGGAAACCGTAGACTGTAACTGTGGAAGTGAACAAACAGAATAACATATACTAGAGTGTTTTCTGTACCCAGTGTCATGCATACCTGAAGATTTGGCAAATGTAATGGATGCAGCTATACAAGTAACCAATCAATGGATCAAAAAAAGGAGTATAACAAAACAAAACAAAGCATCTATATCATAGCCTGGACACAATAAGAAGAAGGAGTTATAAGTTAACTATAATAATTATTATTTTATAAGATATGTGATTTTTTTAGCAAAAGTATGTTGTACTTAATAGAAATTGAAATAAATTATAATATATTAAATAACCTTAGAATTAGATGTTGTGCTCAGGTTGTTGCACAGAATAGTTTTTTGTAATTTTACTCATCTATTACAGTAATCTATTCAAAAAGATATACTCAAAACATACCATACAGTTATGAACTATACTCTGTTAAATCTAATAAAAGCCAATACAGACAAATATGTGTTGAAACTGCATCTATCCTTACTACTAGCACCTAATTAACTACTCACCTGTTCTTCGTTTGCTGGTAATGATTGGTGTATGATCATTACCAATTTTTGCATTATGTGAGTCAAGGTTACATATAAGTTCATTTGGTATGTGTAAAACTGGCCATTCTTAAATTGAACATTGTATAATTATGAAGGTCTATACATATTCATCCTATATGTTAAATCCAAATCTGTATATATTAATTGTCTGTTGTTTATAAATATGTTTTTATTATATATTAGTTGTATTAATTAAATTGTCTTCACTTCTAACCTGTTTCTCAATCAAGATCTGTTGTTTGGTATTAAAATTAAAAGGTTATTCAATATATTGGATTCTAAAATTAATTTCTACCAATTTAATTTTATAGTTGTGTTTTATACTATACTTACAGTATGCTTACTGTATTAGAAAATATAGATCTATCTCAAGGATAGTATTTGTAAAATCACCTTATTACCATAATTTAATAATAAATATATTTTTTTTTATATTCTAGTGAAAATGATTATTGTGAAAATCTGATTTCTAAATCAAAACTCTGGAATATAAATAGTGAGTATATTTATCATATTTATAAAATTTGATATTAAATAGTTTGTTTATGTTTAAGAACAGTTTTTGTGTGGTATACTATAAGCATGCAATATATTATAAAAAAAAATTAAACTATATTTTGTAATAACATATTTATTTTAGGTAATAGCAGTGGTTCAGATACAGAAGAAAATATTGAAGACTATAATTTACGTTTTGCAAGATATAAAGAACGTGTGAAAGCGGAAGAACATTGTTTTTATAATAGTGTTATAGATGAAAGTTCTGGTAGTACAGATGATTCAGATGATTAAAATTTTGTAAGATAAATATTTATGAATATTAATCTAATAATCTAATCTTCATATAATTTATGAATATGGATCAGTTGATCAGTTGTGTTCACAAGATTTAATATTATCGATTTTTATTCCAGTATATATAATTTGTATTTTCATAACTATTTTTTAAGAAAATTTATTAAATCATTTTTTGGTATTTTAAATTTTTTTATAGTAGTTACTAATTTCTATGAATTAAGTGTAATATTCAAAATAAACATATAATGAGGAACTGTGCCTATTAAATTAATTTTTGACTTTCAAATTTAATTTATATTTTATAGTACAATGCTGATTATTTATTTCCTGATATAATATTAAAACAGCATCTTCTTAATCTTCAATATTTAATTTAAATTTCCTCTATAATAAATTAATATAGAAAAATATATTTATTTATTCTTATTAAATAACAAACTTAATAAAACATAATGTATTGATTAAATCTTTTGTAATTAATCATTGTCATTAGACATCTTTGATGTTCAGGAACTTTCAAGCAAAAATGTTTTCATTGATATTTATAAAAAACATTGTAGTTTAACAACAACCAAAAATGTCTATAAATAGCTCAAAAAGAGCAAAAATATTTTGAAAATAATAGAAGCATAATGTATAGAAATTATTAATATAAATATTTAATGGTAATTTCAAGTATCTACAGTTATTATTCTTTAAATTATATCAAGATAAGAAAATTGATTTTGTTAAAATATGGTTTTGTGTAAAAATTCCAGTTTTTCTTTAATTTTTTTTATTGTTCTCAATTATTAAGAAAAGTACTGGACATCTTTTACTTTTGACCCCCTTAGAGTACCAACTCAATTTCATTGAAGTTGAAAATCTTAGCAATTTTCTACAATAGAATGTGTTTTCAGTTTTCACAAAAAAAAAAACAAAAAAAATATTGAAAAATAAAATAAAAATTGCTTTGCTCAGAATCAAATTTGTATTAGGCATCATATTATTTTTAAAATCAGTTAAGCTGCTGCTATATATAATTAATACCACATACGAAAAATACCCATATATTCTATATCTTTTTTATACTTTTAAAAACTGAAACGTTCTTACTATTTTTATTTCTGAATCTAATTTATATTAAATAAATAAAAATATATTTTCAGTTTCTATTCTAATTTAATTTAATTCTTAATTTTTAATAATAAAATTAATGACTGAATAACATAATTTGTTTGAAAATATTCGAATAATTTTATGATTTATGTCGATAGCGTGATTTGATAATTTTGAATGATTATTCAAACAATTCAATTTTATAATTATTAAAGGACGGTAATTACTTTACTTATTATTATTTAATAATCTGTTATTATTAAACTGTGGAGATTATTTTATAAAATATTACACTATACACACATGGGAATATTAACACACTAGTAAACGACTAACTGGCAAACAAAACAATTTAATTCGCTATGGCTATGGCCTAAATTTTATATGGTGTGGTAGAGTTTTGAGTGGACACTTAAGAAGAAGCCATCTGCTCCTCCGTTGGCATTAAAGTGATATAGTGCATCATACTTTATGTAACCCATAATAATTGAGTTTTAAAATAATACCTAATTGTTGATATAAAATTTAAAATTACATATTTTACATTCAAAATTAATAAACCTTATTGTATGTTGTGATTTTATGTTAGATTATTCAGTCGCATACCTATTTTATGTATGTATAACATTATAAAATGGTATCAAATTGTATTACACACTTTATACAAACTCGATGTATTATCAATCAATAAAACCCAAAAAGAAAAAGCAATTTAAATGTAAAATGTATTTTTATTTAATTTTATACAAGTTTGATTCAGAAATAAAAAAAGCAGAATAGATCTTTTTGAAAGCCTAATAAAAACTGGAGAATATGGGTACAAATAAAGTAACGGAAGACTGATTTCTTAAATGATTTAATAATACAAGATTTTTTTTTATTGATGACGAAAAATATAAAAAAACAATTATGTGAAGGTTACCTGTGTTATTTAACATTGCTAATCATTGAAAATTAACATAAATTATAAAGTTCTGAATGAAGTAGAATTGAAATGCAATTATATATTATAGGTACTCTATTTATATAAAAATTAATGTTTCTTTTCTATTTTTCTTTGTCTTCTATAAACTCAAAAACTACAAGACCGTTTTCAATATAAGTTAGGTACCTGTATCATTAGATTCCTCGAGACTCTGGGAGGGTTTTTAGCTTCGTTATTCAACCCATATAGGCCACTATAAAGTGGCTCACAAATGAATTTTGTCTCGGCTCACGAAAATCAAATATTTTTTTTGTTTATAGGATTGCCATTAGCAGGACCGTTCTGAATGGAGGGGTGGGGCAACGGAATCATTTTTCCCGAATTCCATCGTAGGAAAATTTCTATAGGTACCTTAAAAAATTCCAGACAGACTTATAGTTTTTAAAAATAATTTTAATGTTAATCAGATAATAACTGGTACATTGTACATTTGTATTTACGAATAAATATGTGATTAGGATTATTAATTA